>ML305707.1:0-97616 GCA_005239505.1 Nicotiana paniculata | reverse complement strand
TCAAAATGATCCAACGATTGGGGTTTAATGGGGGCGAAACGGTGTCGTTTGGTTTTTATGGGGAGGGGGAGGGGCAGGCCGGGTTAAAGGTTTGGGCTGGGTTGTTTGGGTGTTAGGAAAAAAGGGGTTTGGGCCTGGGCAGCTCTGGCCCAGGTCTGATTTTAATTCCTTTCTTATTTATCTAAAATCAAGTAGTTAAATTCAATTCTAATTTAAACTAAGGAATGTAATAATTAACTTAATCCCTATTCATTTACGGATTAATCAAGAATGACGCGACCAATTCTATATTCCTAATTCAACCCTTGTTTTATCGAATAAAAGATGATTAATTTCTGTAGTAATTAACTATTAAAAACTACATTACGTCAGATATTCGTCATTTGTCTATCATTTAAATAATTATAACCAATAATTTCATAATGCAGAATTTCAATGATTTTTGAAAGATGAATTATGGATATGCAAGCAATACAGATAATTCATAATTAATTACTGAAGTATCAATAAATATTCATAAAATCAATTTATTTATTGGGATTTTTATAGGACGATACGGCGAGTAAAAATCACATGCTCACACTGTATATGAGTGATGTTTCGACCGAGGGGTTGTTTATGATTTTCATCACCTTTACTCTCTTTTGCATTGAGCCTCCGTTGAAAACTGTTGAAGAATATCTTTAAATGATTTTTCACCGAAACTGGATTTTAAACGAGATGATTTCACTCAAATACTGATTTGAAAGCATGTTGTATTTTACTGAGATTTCATGATGTGGACTTTATGTGTTTTACTGCCCAGTCTTCATTTACTGTTGTTACTTACTGAGTTGGCGTACTCACGTTACTGCCTACACCTTGTGTGCAGATCCCGGCGTATCTGGGCACGTTGATGCTGTTGATTATTTCTGACGCAGATTCTCGGAGTTAGCAAGGTAGCTGCATGGCGATCGCAGTCCTGCTTTCCTCCTCCTTTATCTTCCCTTAGTTGTACTTGATTGATCCCAGACTATGTTAGTCTTGATGTTTACAGATAGTTGTAGCAATTTCTCATGACTAGTGACACCCCGATGTCGGGCTTGTTTTTCTTCCACACTTTTATTTTAATTTGAACTCCTTATTGAAGATTTTATATTGAACAACTTTAAGATTTTTTTTTAAATGAACATATCAGTTGTTTTGGTAATTGTGTTAGCTTGCCTAGTACCACGATAGGCGTTATCACGACAAATTTAGTTTTTGGGTCGTGACAATTAGTCTTATAATGCTATTAGTTTTAGGACATAATACTACAAGTTAGAAATCCTACATAATTACTTTTAAGAACTATTAGTATAATAACTTTCGGACTTTCTAAGTAATATTAAATTGAACAAGTAAATATCTTTAGTCATGTAATTCTATTACTTTCAGGATATACTTCTTAAAAATTCTTATTACTAATTTAATTTGAAAACGTATTATAATATCCTACTACTAATTTAATTTTAGAATGTATTATATTTTTTAAATTAATTTATAAAAAGAAGAGAATGTATTATTATAAAAACAGAATACAATATTAATATATCAAAATAGCCCTAATTATTAAATGGAAGAACTCATAGGAAGATGACATAACTGCAATAACCTATTTTGTGGACTACAATACCTTCTATGCTAATTTTTAATATTTAAGATTTTAAAATTAATAAAATTTTGTCGATAACATTCTTATTAAAAATATGTAGGAAGGTTTAATAAAATTAATTTTATAAGAATCCTCCGTATTGGCAATACATTATCACTTCATAATGTCCAATACCAAGAAAAAATAAAAGTAATATTACATGAACTGCATAAAGAGTTGAACTTGAGAAAAAGATACCCTCGCGATAATATATTTTTCTATTATATTTAAACTATTTTCCTACTAAAATAATATTTTGTAATTAATTTTTTGTGTAATATTAAAAAATACCCAATTATTAAATAACAACTAATGAAATATTTAAGAATATAAATATGTGCGAAAGAGAAAAAAATGGTTGGTAAAAGTCAATACCGATGATGATTCTACAAATATAAAGATCTAAAAGTGAAATTTCATATCAATCTTTTACTCCTAAAATAAAATTTATGGTGGATAAAGTTATAATTAAGATTAAACATTCAAAACAAGAAATGAACTAATATTAAGATCTGAATCAACATAGAATAAATTATTTTTATGTTAAAATCAGATAATTAAATCTTTTAATTAATTATTTAGCAAGAGAATACGATTCAATTATTTTTATATTCATCATATGAGCAAAATTCTTATTCAAATTAAAGAAAAATCTTCGGGTACATAAATTTATTCCATAAAAAAAGTGTTAGAACACAAAGTAAAAAGGTTAGTATATTGTTAAGAATCAAAATGTCATACAATTGTCCGAGGAAACACAATCAAAGCTAAATCCTAAACAAGAACAAGCTTTCATGTCACGACCCCAAATCTACACTGGCCGTGATGGTGCCTATCGTGGTACTAGGCTAGCCATGTTACTGAACATAATACAAGGAGCTTTCCATTTAAAACAATAACGTAATTTATCAAAATCTTACGCGTTTAATATTTCACAAATGCGGATAAGAAATGAAAACATCTGAACAAAATCAACAAAACCCGGAGTCAACAGTCATGAGCAACTAAATGGAACACAGATTCTGACATGATTTCCTTAACACATAAAGTCTAGGAAAAACATAAATGGAGACAAAATGAGAGGGATAAGAGTGGGGCTGCGAACGTCGTGCAACTACCTCACAGTCTCCGACAAAGCTCCACTGGGAACAACTAAGTCTCACTCGATCCGGGCACCTGGATCTGCACACAAGGTGCAGGGAGTAACGTGAGTACACCAACTCACTAAGTAACAAATATAAATAAGGACTTGAGTGCAGTGACGAGCTTTTAAAAAATCATGTAACGATCATATAAGAAATATCAGTGGAAATCAATAAATCAAGTCAGGAATCTACGTTCCGAAAGTTTCATAAAACTCCAGTTTTCCTTTTCAAATCTCATATAAAACACTGGTTCATCATTTATTGTTTAGAGGCAAAAATGTAAAGAAGAGAAAAACAGTAGTTTCATAGCAAATAAGCCCCTCAAGCACAGTGCCGCTCACAAATAAAGCCTCTCGGGCAAGCCTCTCAGTCACTCATGACTCATCTCTCGTCAATCAGCACTCATACTCAGCACTCACGCTCAATAGGTACCATATAATAGCCGCTGCGGCATGCAGTCCGATCCATAAATAGTTGACTACGCTCACTGAGGGTGTACAGACTCCGGAGAGGCTCCTTCAGCCCAAGCGCTATATCGCTGCGGTGTATAGCCCGATCCAATATATATATCGATGTGACGTTCAGCCCGATCCAATATATACATCGCTGCGGCGTGCATCCCGATCCAATATATCTCGTTGCGGTGTGCATCCCGAATATATATATATATATATATAAGGATGCGACGTGCAACCCAATCCATCACTATCCTCACAAATCCTGCTCTCGGCCTCGCTCAATCATCACCCTCACAAGCCACTGGGGCAACTCACCACAAATCACGAGGGCTCAGCCCAAAATATATTTCATTTGTTTGATAACAGGGTGATAAATAGGAATGAAAAATAAGCAAGTATAAACCATGACTGAGATCATATTTTCTAACAAAAACAGTGTGAGAATAGTAGTAAAACACCCCTGATGGTCCAAACAGGTCGGCACAAGGCCCCAAAAATGGCATACAGCCCAGAAATACAGTATAAATCTCTAAAATACGGAATATCATATGATTTCAAATCAAATACGCGACTTAATAGTATCTACGGGATGGACCAATTCACAATCCCTACCAGTGCACGCCCACACGCCCATCACCTAGCATGTGTGTCACCTCATTTATCAAAACAATACAAAATACCGGGGTTTCATACCCTTAGGTCTAGATTTACATTCGTTACTTACCTCAAACGAGATGAAAAACTACTCCGCGATGCTTTTGCTCCTCGACTCGGCCTCAACGCGTGAAAAACTACTCAGAATCCTTACGCTCTCACGAGTTCATGCATACCAAAAACATCAAAATCGGACCCCAAATGGCCCCTCAAATCCTCAATTTATACTTTCAACTTTCAAGCCCTAATCTCCCAAATTTCTCCACTAAAACATGATTAAAAAATGGAATAATCGTCATAAACACAAGATACATGGTCCATGTGGCTTACCTCACTGAATACTCTTAATTCCCCCTTGAAATCCCAGCCCTAAGCTCCAACGTCCGACAAATGGTGAAGAAATGAGTGAAAATTTGCGAAGGTAACCTTATATAGGTTCTGCCCAGCAATCTCGCACCTGCGGCCCCACGCCCGCACCTGCGGAAAATCCCTCACAGGTGCGGGCTCTCGCTTAACCCAAATTCCCGCATCTGCGGTCCTCAACACGCACATGTGGGCCCGCAGGTGCGACACAACTTCTGCACCTGCGCTCCCAGGACAGGTTCCACTTTTCCGCATCTGCGCAAGGTCTTCCGCACCTGCGCCTTCGCATCTGTGCTCCCTGTCCGTAGGTGCGGCCACACCAGAAGACCTGCACCAGCAACCATTTGCTGCATTTTTCCAACTTCCAACCTGAAAATCATCTGAAATCAATAGCAAGCCCCTCGGGGCCTCAACCAAAAGTACCAACAAGTCCTATATCAATATACCAACCTAGTCGAACCCTCGGAACACTCAAAATAACATCAAAACACCAAATCAAATCCAAATTCAAGCCTAAGGATTTCTAAATTTCCGAAATTCGCCAACGATGCCGAAACCACCCAAACCACGTCTGAATGACCTGAAAATTTGCACACACATCCTAAATGACACTGCGGACCTGTTATAACTTTCGGAATTCCATTCCGACCCCGATAGCTAATTTTCCACTGCCGATCAGAAATCGCGAAAAGTCCAATTTCGCCAATTCAAGCCTAATTCTACTTCGGACCTCCGAATGACATTCCGAACACACTCCTAAGTTCCAAATCACCTACTGAAGCTACCCGAGCCACAAAAACCACATTTCAAGATCATTTACCTATAAGCCAACTTCCAGTTGACTTTTCCAACTAAATCACCAACTTAAGAGACTAAGTGTCTCATTTCTCTCCACAATCATTCCGAACCCGAACCAATCAACCCAACGCAACACAAAAGAGCTGAACCATACAAGAATGAAGCAGAAATGGGAAAAACAGGGCTAAACTCTCGGAACAACCGGCCGGGTCGTTACATTCTCCCCATCTTAAACAAACGTTCATCCTCGAGCGAGTCTAGAAACATACCTGGCGTCTCAAATAGGTGGAGATATCTACTTACATCTCCCACTCGGTCTCCCAGTTGGCCTCCTCCATTGGATACCCTCTCCACTGTACTTTCACTAAAGCTATATCCTTAGACCTCAAATTTCTGACCTGACGACCCAAAATAGCTACTGGCTCCACCTCATAAGACATATCACCCTCTAGCTGAATCGAGTTGAGTCTAAAACATGAGACGGTTCACCAATATACTTCCGAAGCATGGAAACATGAAATACCGGATGCACGCTCGACAAGCCAGGTGGCAAGGCAAGTCTATAAGCCACCTTTCCAACCCTCTGAAGCACCTCAAAAGGCCCAATGCACCTTGGACTCAACTTTCCCTTCTTCCCAAACCGCATAACACCCTTCATGGGTGACACCTTTAGCAGGACCTTCTCCCCAGCCATGAAAGATACATCCCGGACCTTCCTGTCCGCATAACTCTTCTGCCTCGACTGCGCCGTGCGAAGCCGCTCCTGAATCAACTTCACCTTATCTAAAGCATCCTGAATCAAATCTGTACCCAAGAGTCTGGCCTCACCCGGCTCAAACAAACCAACCGGAGATCTACACCTCCTCTCATACAAAGCCTCATACGGAGCCATCTAAATACTCGACTGATAACTATTATTATATGCAAACTCCGCGAGTGGCAGAAACTGGTCCCATGAACCTCTAAAGTCAATAAAACAAGCACACAACATGTCCTCAAGAATCTGAATAGTGCGCTCGGACTGCCCGTCCGTCTGAGGGTGGAAAGCCGTGCTCAACTCAACCTGAGTACCCAACTCTCTCTGCACGGACCTCCAGAACTGCGATGTGAACTGAGTACCTATGTCGGAGATGATGAAAACTGGAACACTATGCAGTCGAACAATCTCCCTGATATAAATCTCAGCTAGCCGCTCTGAAGAATAAGTAGTACCAACAGGAATGAAGTGAGCGGACTTAGTCAGCCGATCCACAATAACCCATATAGCATCAAACCTCCTCAAGTTCGTGGGAGCCTAACTACAAAGTCCAGGGTGATCCGCACCTACTTCCACTCAGGAATAACCAACCTCTGATGCAATCCACCTGGTTTCTGGTGCTCGTATATGACCTGCTGACAATTGAGACACCGAGCCACAAATCTGAAAATATCCTTTTTCATTCGCCTCCACCAATAATGCTGTCTCACATCCTGATACATCTTCGCGGCACCCGGATGGATGGAATACCGCGAGCTGTGGGCCTCCTCGAGAATCAACTCACGAAGCCCATTTTCATTAGGCACACATATCCGACCCTGCATCCTCATAACACCATCATCGCCAATAACTACATATCCGACATCATCTCGCCGGACCTTATCCTGAAGAACGAGCAAATGTGGGTCATCATACTGGCACTCTCTAATACGGTCATAAAGAGAAGACCTGGAGGTTATACAAGCCAATACCCGACGGGGCTCCGATAGATCCAACCTCACCAACTGGACCGCTAAGGCCTGAATATCAAGTGTTAATGGTCTCTCAGCTTCTGGAAGATATGCTAGACTCCCTAAACTCTCTGCTCTACGACTCAAGGCATCGACCACTACATTGGCCTTTCCCGGATGGTATAGAATAGTGATATCATAGTCCTTGAGAAGCTCCAACCATCTCCTTTGACGCAAATTCATATCCTTTTTCTTAAACAAGTGTTGCAGGCTACGGTGATCAGTAAAAACCTCACAATGAACCCCATACAAATAATAACGCCAAATCTTCAAGGCATGAACAATGGTTGCTAGCTCGAGATCATGCACCGGGTAATTCTTCTCATGAGTCTTCAATTGGCGTGAGGCGTAGGAAATCACCCTACCCTTCTGCATCAAAACGCAACCAATGCCTATCCTCGAGGAATCACAATACACGGTATAAGAACCTGAAGCTGATGGCAATACTAACACTAGAGCTGAGGTCAAAGTCGTCTTGAGCTTCCGGAAGCTCTCTTCACACTCGTCTGAATACCTGAACAAATCACCCTTCTGAGTCAATTTGGTCAAGGGTGAAGCAATAGAAGAAAACCCCTCCACAAAGCGACGGTAATATCCTGCCAAACCAAGGAAGCTCCTAATCTCTGTAGCTGAGGACGGTCTGGGTCAACTCTGCATCGCCTCTATCTTCTTCGGATCAACCTGAATCCCCTTACTGGACACCACGTGCCCCAAGAAAGCTACTTGGCCAAGCCAAAACTCACACTTGGAGAACTTTGCATAAAGCTTCTCCTCCCTCAATCTCTGCAATACAACCCTCGAATGCTGAGCATGCTCCTTCTGGCTACGAGAATACACCAGGATGTCATCAATGAACACAATAATAAAGGAATCCAAATATGGCCGAAATACATTGTTCATCAAATGCATTAACGTTGTTGGGGCGTTGGTCAGCCCAAAAGACATCATCAAGAACTCATAGTGGCCATAACGGGTCCTAAAAGCCGTCTTGGAAACATCTGAATCTCGAATCTTCAGCTGATGGTACCCGGATCTCAAGTCAATCTTAGAGAACACCCTAGCTCCCTGAAGCTGGTCAAACAAATTATCAATGCGAGGCAGAGGGTACTTATTCTTGACTGTAACCTTGTTTAGCTGCCTATAGTCAATGCATATCCTCATGGAACTATCCTTCTTCTTCACGAACAACACCGGTGCACCCCAAAGGGACATACTAGGACGGATGAACCCCTTTTCTAGGAGTTCCTGAAGCTGCTCTTTTAATTCCTTCAACTCTGCTGGTGCCATACGATACGGTGGAATGGAAATAGGCTGAGTGCCCGGCACCAGCTCAAGGCAAAAATCAATATCCCTGTCGGGCGGCATGCCCGGTAGATTAGCAGGAAACACGTCCTGATACTCACGGACTACAGGAACAGAATCAACAGTGGGAGTCTCAGCACTGACATCCCTCACAAAATCCAAATAAGACAGACATCCTTTCTCTACCATACGCTGAGCCTTCAGGTATGAAATCACCCTACTAGGCACATAATCATTAGAACCTCTCCACTCGACTCTCGGATATCCCGGCATCGCTAAGGTCACGGCCTTAGCGTGACAATATAGAACAACATAACACGGAGATAGCCAATCCATGCCCAATATCACATCAAAGTCAACCATGCTAAGAAATAGCAGATCCACTCGGGTCTCTAGACCCCCAATAGATATAACACATGACTAATACACTCTGTCCACAATAATATTATCGCCCACCGGAGTCGACACATGAACAGATGTGACCAAGGACTCACGGGGCATATCCAGAAGATGGGCAAAATATGATGAAACATAGGAATACGTGGAACCAGGATCAAATAATACTGAAGCACCTCGATGACAAACTGAAACAATACATGTAATTACTGCATCTGAGGCCATAACATCTGGTCTGGATGGAAGTGCATAAAAATAGGCCTGACCTCCACCTGATCGACCTCCCCCTCTAGGGAGGCCTCTAGCTGCCTGACCCCCACCCCTCGCTATCTGGTCGAGTGGTGAAGTAACTGGAGCTGATGTCGAGGGCTGACCCCTCTACTAGGCACATAATCAATAGAACCTCTCCACTCGACTCTCGGATATCCCCGCATCGCTAAGGTCACAGCCTTAGCATGACAATCTAGAACAGCATAACACGGAGATAGCTAATCCATGCCCAATATCACATCAAAGTCAACCATGCTAAGTAATAGCAGATACACTCGGGTCTCTAGACCCCCAATAGATATAACACATGACCGATACACTCGGTGCATCATAATAGCATCGCCCACCAGATTCGACACATGAACAGATGTGACTAAGGACTCACGAGGAATATACAGAAGGTGGGCAAAATATGATGAAACATAGGAATACGTGGAACCAGGATCAAATAAGACTGAAGCATCTCGATGACAAACTGAAACAAAACCTATAATCACTGCATCTGAGGCCATATCATCTGGTTTGGATGGAAGTGCATAAAAATGGGCATGACCTCCACCGGATCGACCTCCCCCTCTAGGGAGGCCTCTAGATTCCTGAACTCATCCCTCGTTGTCTGGGCGGGTGGTGAAGTAACTGGAGCTGATGTCAAGGTTTGACCCCTCTGCTAAGATAGACCCCCAAGAAAATGAGGACACTGTCTCCTCATATGCCCAAACTCTCCACACTCGTAACAACTCCCCGGTGCTGGAGATGGGGATTGAAGGGAACCCCTAGCACTAGGATAACCTCTGGAAGAATCAGGCATAGATGATTCCTAAACCGATGGTGCTCGAGATGAACTCTGGGCTGGAAGAGCAATGAATGATGGGTGCCCCTGATGAGAACTATGAGGACCACGACCAGCGTATCCCCCATGATAACCTGAGTGGCCTGACTGAGCCTGCCTGAATGGATGGTCCCTGTCGTGCTGAAACTGCCCTCCTAAAGGAAAACCACCAAAACTACAGATCCTCGAGGCCTCTTGGCCTCCCTCTCATCTCGCTCCTGGGGACGAACCGACTCAATCTCTCGGATAATATCAACAACCTTCTCAAAAGTAGCACCTGATACCCTCTCTATAGTCATAAGAATACAAAGCTGATACGAGAGGCCATCCAAAAATCTCTTGATCTTATCTCTCTCTGTAGGGACTAACCAAATAGCATGACGGGCAAGCTTAGAAAACCTCATCTCGTACTGTGACACCGTCATATCATCCTGTCGCAGCTGCTCAAACTGCCCTCATAGCTCCTCTCTGCGGGACTGTGGAACATACTTCTCTAAGAAGAGAGTGGAAAACTGCTGCCAAGAATGGGGCGCTGCACCAACGGGCCTACGCCTCTCATAAGCCTCCCACCAAGTAAATGCAGCTCCTGAGAACTGGAAGGTAGTAAACGAGACCCCACTGGTCCCCAATAACCCTGCCGTATGAAACATCCCCTAACACTTGTCTAAGAACCCCTCGGAATCCTCGCCCTCAGCACCACTAAAAGTCGGAGGTCGAAGCCTCTCAAATCTCTCCAACCTGTGCTGTTGGTCATCAGCCATAGCTAGAACCACAAAATACTGGGCTGGTGCAACTGGCTGAGCTGGAACTGCCTCCGAGGTCCGAAGCCCCTAAATAACCTGCTCAGGCGTACGGGCAGCTGAAGTTTGAGTGCCTCCCCCAGCCTGAGAAGTATCGGTTGAAGTAGAAATAACGACTGCCTGATCAAGACTGGTGCATGCATTCATAATCTGGGCCAAGGTCTACTGAAGACCCAGAATAACAGTAGGCATAATTGGTGCCTAAGCTGGTCCCACTGGAGCATATGTGGCTGGGACCTGATCTGGAACAATATGCGGGTCTATGGGTACCGCCCCGGCAGCTGCGCGGGCTGCACCTCTACCTCTACCACAGCCTCGACCCCTCATGGGTCCCACTGGTGGCTGATCTCCATGTCTGGTAGTGCGTGTACTCACCATATGTGAGAGAATGAAACAATAGAACTTTAATTACCAAAATCAATAGATTCGCACGACAAGAATTCAAGAAATGTGAGATTTTTCCTTAGGGTTCTCCAGCCTCTCGAAGATAAGTACAAACATCTTTGTACCGATCCGCAAGACTCTACTGAACCTGCTCATGATCGGTGAGTCCTATGTAACCTAGGCTCTGATACCAACTTGTCACGACCCCTAATCTACACTGGCCGTGATGACGCCTATCGTGGTACTAGGCTAGCCATGTTACTAAACATAATACAAGGAACTTTCCATTTAGAACAATAACGTAATTTATCAAAATCTTACGCGTTTAATATTTCACAAATGCGGATAAGAAATGAAAACATCTGAACAAAATCACCAAAACCCGGAGTCAACAGTCATGAGCAACTAAATAGAACACAGAGTCTGACATGATTTCCTTAACACATCAAGTCTAGGAAAAGTATAAATGGCGACAAAATGACAGGGAGAAGGGTGGGGCTACGAACGCCGTGCAGCTACCTCACAGTATCTGACAAAGCTCCACTAGGAACAACCAAGTCTCACTCGATCCGGGCACCTTGATCTGCACACAAGGTGCAGGGAGTAAGGTGAGTACACCAACTCAGTAAGTAAAAAATATAAATAACGACTTGAGTGCAGTGGCGAGCTTTTAAAAAATCATGTAAAGATCATATAAGAAATATCAGTGGAAATCAATAAATCAAGTCAGGAATCTATGTTCCGAAAGTTTCATAAAACTCCAGTTTCCCTTTTCAAATCTCATATAAAACACCGGTTCAACATTTATCGTTTAGAGGCAAAAATGTAAAGAAGAGTGAAAATAGTAGTTTCATAGAAAATAAGCCCCTCGGGCACAGTGCCGCTCACAAATAAATCCTCTCGGGCAAGCCTCTCAGTCACTCGTGACTCATCTCTCGTCAATCAGCACTCATACTCAGCACTCACGCTCAATAGGTACCATATAATAACCACTGCGGCGTGCATTCCGATCCATAAATAGTTGACTGCGCTCACTGAGGGTGTACAGACTCCGGAGAGGCTTCTTCAGCCCAAGCGCTATATCGTTGCGGTGTGTAGCCCGATCCAATAAATATATCGTTGCGTCGTTCAGCCTGATCCAATATATACATCGCTGGGGCGTGCAGCCCGATCCAATATATCTCGCTGCGGCGTGCATATATATATATATATATATATATATATATATATATGCACGCCGCAGNTATATATATATATATATATATATATATATATATATATATATATATATATATATATATATATATATATATATATATATATATATATATATATATATAACGATGCGACGTGCAGACCAATCCATCATTATCCTCACAAATCCAGCTCTCGGACTCGCTTAGTCATCACCCTCACAAGCCACTCGGGCAACTCACCACAAATCACGGGGGCTCAACCTAAAATATCTTTCATTTGTTTGAAAACAGGGTGATAAACAGGAATGAAAAATAAGCAAGTATAAACCATGACTGAGATCATATTTTCTATCAAAAACAGTGTGAGAATAGTAGTAAAACACCCCTGAGGGTCCAAACATGTCGGCACAAGGCCCAAAACATGGGATACAGCCCAGAAATACAATATAAATCTCTAAAATACGGAATATCATATGATTTCAAATCAAATACGCGACATAATAGTCGCCACGGGACGGACCAAGTCATAATCCTTACTGGTGCACGCCCACACGCGCCGTCACCTAGCATGTGCATCACCTCATTTATCAAAACAATACGAAATACCGAGGTTTCATACCCTCAGGTCTAGATTTACGTTAGTAACTTATCTCAAACCGGATGAAAAACTACTCCGCGATGCTTTTGCCTCTCGACTCGGCCTCAACGCACTCTGAATCTATTCAAAACAGATTCATATCATCAAAATATGCTAAAGGGACAAAGCCCACTCGAAAATATCCAATTTACATCAAAAATCCCGAAATTAGCCAAACCCGACCCCGGGCCCACGTCTCGGATTCCAATAAAAATCACAAAACTAGAATCCTTACACTCTCACGAGTTCATGCATACCAAATACATCAAAATCGGACCCTAAATGGCCCCTCAAATCCCCAATTTATACTTTAAAATTTCAAGCCCTAGTCTCCCAAATTTCTCCCTAAAACATGATTAAACAATGGAATAATCGTCATAAACACAAGATACAAGGCCCATGTGGCTTATCTCACTGAATACACTTGATTCCCCCTTGAAATCCCAGCTCTAAGCTCCAAAATCCGTCAAAAAGTGTGAAGAAATGAGTGAAATTCGCGAAGGCAACCTTATATAGGTTCTGCCCAGCAATCTCGCACCTGCTACCCCACGCCCGCACCTACGGCGCCGCACCTGTGGAAAATCCCTCGCAGGTGCGGATTCTCACTTAATCCAAATTTCCACATCTGCGGTCCTCAACATGCACCTGCGGGCCCGCAGGTGCGATCCAACTTCCGCACCTGCGCTCCTAGGACAGGTTCCACTTTTCCGCATCTACGTAAGGTCTTCCGCACCTGCGGCTCCCCGTCTGCAGGTGCGGCCACACTAGAAGTCCTGCACCAGCAGCCATTTGCTGCATTTTTCCAACTTTCAACCTTCAAAAATCATCCGAAATCAATCTCGAGCCCCTCGGGGCTACCTAGTCGAACCCTCGGAATGCTCAAAATAACATCAAAACACCAAATCAAATCCAAATTCAAGCCTAAGGATTTATAAACTTCTGAAATGACCTGAAAATTTGCACATACATCCTAAATGACACTACATACCTGTTCCAACTTTCGAAATTCCATTCCGACCCCGATAGCTAGTTTTTCACTATCGACTGAAGATCGCCAAAAGTCCAATTTCGCTAATTCAAGCATAATTCTACTCCGGACATCCGAATGACATTCCGAACACACTCCTAAGTCCCAAATCACCTACTAAAGCTACCCGAGCCACAAAAACCACCTTCCGATATCATTTACCTATAAGTCAACTTCCGGTTAACTTGTCCAACTAAATCACCAACTTAAGAAACTAATTGTCTCATTTCTCTCCACAACCATTCTGAACCCTAACCAATCAACCCAACACAACACAAAAGAGCTGAGCCATACAAGAATGAAGCAGAAATAGGAAAAACAGGGCTAAACTCTCGGAACGACCGGCCGAGTCGTTACATTTCAAAATTATATTATAAAGAGTCGATTAGTCGACTCTACTTTCCCGCAATTATTCTTTGTAGATGCCTCCGCCTAATCAAAATAATATTTCTATATTATGCATTACTTATAAATATCATATCAAAAGGCATGTCATTGTTAGCAATAATAGCAAGTGGTGTACCAACAACGATTTTGATTTTGTGGTCACCCACTTTAGATTTGGTATACCTCTTCAAATAATTTAAATAAGCATCACAAATATATTAAAGCATAGCAATGTGCTAAATTTATAAGGAAAGCAAAATTGATAATATGGGATGAAGTACTTATGGCTAAGTGTCAAATGATCGAAATAATTGCCCAGAGTTCTTGAGATATGGGATATTAATGAACCGTTTGGTAGAAAATTAATGGTTTGGGATGTGATTTATATCAAGTACTACCGGTAGTTCCAAAATCGATAAAAGCATGGGTCAATGTACATGTATAAATGAATTCAATGCATGAGAAGTACGTCAATAAAATCTCTCGGAACGTCATAAGACCATTATACCTCTGATTAATATCATGAAACAAACTTTATCAACTTACATATTTTCCGAGACCCATGAACAGATGATAGAATAATATGATACATGGGAAGTCAAGAGCATAGGCATCTCTAGCATTTCTATGAATAGCGTCATTTATGGAAGTTGTGCATTTGCTCGTTTAGTTTGCATCATATGGATCATGCCAAAAGGAAAGAAGGGATAGCCTTAATATACCTGAGTCGATTCTCTTGATAATCTCTCTAACACACGTTTATTGCGACAAAATATGTGACGGCAAGATCGGAGTAAGAAAAAATACGTATGATATTCTTGAGAAAGATTGTATCGTACTCCCATAGAATCGCAATTGCACCCTGCTATAATATTGTGAAGTCTCGTATGACTTTTTTGTCGTGGCTCTCATTTGTCACTTTGCAAACATAGTATCTCCCTTTTATGAATTGAATTAGGTAGGGCTCTTTATTAATGTGGTTGTGGGCCCCACTTGAAAGATGATTTGGCCATAAAACTTTCTTAATGTGCCACCTTATATTATGGATTTAAGAGTCACATTTTGGGCTTTGAGACCTTCCTCACTTGCTGCCATGTTAAAGTTCAAGGGTTATCCAAAGGATTTATCCATTAATTTCTTAATTAATTGCTAATCATCTCACAAAAATCCACCATTAACTAATTATCCACATAATTGAGAATTATCTCAAATTACCTAAAATAGAACTCACTTTTAACATACCTTATATATCGTACTATCATGGTCATGTGGTACCTTGTATGTCACTAGCCCATAAATACGGGGTATTTTAGCTAAGGCCGTATTTTACCCCAAAATGTCAAACTTCGATGAAAATTCCTTTTCTTTGATTTATTTACCCTCTCACCTTCACGAATTTTGCTTATCAGTTGTTTGAATTAGTATAATACTTATAATCTCCAAATAATCTTGTCCTTGAAATGAGGTCAATTATCTTACGATCATTTTCAACGTACAATACTACAGGGTGTAACATCATCGTAATATATTACTGCGGGGCGTAACATCGACGTAATACCGTGGGGCGTAACAATAAAGTACAAGGACAAACATCCTAAATATTAGACTATATTTACCGCAATATATTTTCTTGCACGAACAACTGTATGTTGCACTTTCAAGAGAGATATCAAGATCGACAACACGAGTTCTGGTTAAGGCAGAGCAACCAAAGCATTAGAAGGAAACATACACAAAAAAATATTGTCCACAAAGAAGTGTTCGTTAAGATACCATCACATTAAATACTTTTAAATTATAATACATAATTGTCCAACTAACACGACAAAATTGATCACTTGTGTAAGTTTTGATAATGTCCTTTTATTTTAAATTCATGTATTATGCTAATGTAATAATAATTTTTGGCATTTAGATAATTGTTGTATTATTATACATAAAACTTCTCTCATTAATAAAATTTTATTGTTCCTTCATATAAATAAATGTTTAATTCATCACGTGTAATTATTAACGTACAACACACATTTATAGGTACTAGTTATAGTAAAAAAAAATGGGCTACACCTTAATGACATAAGTATATTTTTAAAGAAAATAATTGTATAATTTAATGTATATAAAATAATTTAAACTTTTAATGTGAGGGAGAAGGGTACATTGAACGGAACTTGGAAATGTTTTATAAAATTATAATATGCATGTTCCTAATATGTATGTACCTAGAAAAATAGAAAAAATTATAAACAATTGTTTGATTTGTATAAGGTAAAATTTAATTAATTTTGATATACAAATATTAGAATTTTTTATATAGTAATCCAAATAAGGAAAACTTTAATAAGAAAATTTTTAATTAGTTTCAAAGTGATAAATATTAAAAAAATAAATAAAATAGCTATTTTTTCAATATAAACTCTATTTTAAAAGGGATTAAAAATGAATGACACTTCGCTAAAGTCCTTCGTGCTGTCGTCCAACTTAAAACCTGACACTACATTTAAAGAATAAATCTCTACTATATTAGCATGTGTAAATACTCCAATTTCATCATTAAGCGGGGTTAAATATGTTATCTCCATTTCTCTCTTTCTTTCAATTTCTTTATATAACTACTAAATATTTTTAAGTATTTTATTATTTATAGTATCCTTTTGCGATTTCTTATTACATAAAATATATAAAAAACATTTAAAAAAATAGATGTTTAAATTTGCAACTACAATAGAGTAGCTTGACCTCGAACTCAGTTTTCTATCTTAATATTTAGAATTTTAAAGTCGATTAATATATATATATAACATTTAAGATGCTTAAGGTAATGAGCTATAGTCTTAGTATATGCGTGTTGCGCGTGTGAACCTGTCTCAATTAGTAAAACTTATTGTAAAAAATTGCCTAAATTTTATTTAAAATTATATAACAAAATATTGAAATTGTAAGAAATTGAGAAGAAAATATTTATAAGAAAAGAATCAGAAATAGAAACATTGCATTTTGATTTTCATTATTAAATACCTACATTAGTATTAATTATTTATTCTTCTAGATTTCACCCATCATGTATATAGATGTCTATTAATTTAGAACATATTTTTAACTTGTAGCTAACTTATTTGTATTTATTTTAATGCTCTAGTGATGAGATGGCGTATACGGCCAAAATCGGGGAATTTCAATTTTAAGGCCTCTAGGGCGTTCCAAGCCCGGTCTCGAGAGGCTCGAAGCAGAATCTGAAGTTCGACCCCGAGGTGCATCCCTCGATAGAGTATATTGAAGGCTCATCTCAGCATACCTCGAGGCGGTATAAAAATCGATGGTCGTCATGGAAAGGCGGGAAACTCCCAAGGACACGTGGTTAGAGCTGATAAGGTCTGCAAGAGATAGTACAAGTTCATACTAAGCCGTTATACAGCTGTACCGATAGCATTTCTTTGTCATAATAGGACATGTACTATGTTGGGATTATCCCCTCCTATATAAAGGGGATCCCTATCATTTCGTAAGACACAACATTCACTACAATAGAACATTCTCTGCTTTTTTCATGCTCAACGCTGTCTCTCAGCTTTATTGCTCCTTATTTAGTGTTCTTCATTTATTGTCTTTCATTTATTGCTATAACTCGACCTCGAGGCCCCCGATTCCAGTGAGCTCTAGGTCCCAGTCTTGTGACAACCTTGGTTTTCTTATCTCATTTTCCTTGCTTACATTCATTACTTATTGATTATTAACTAGTATTGGAATAAATCACATATTTTTAGAACTACAAATCAAATATAATTGTTAATACCATTTTCAAGGTAAATAGTTTGGCGCCCACCGTGGGGCTAAAGATAATCGTGATTATTTTCGTTCTAGTTTTCTGATAACACACGTTATTCTTCACACTTTTTCTTGTCCAGGATTTTTTGATTTTAGGCTAAAACATGTCAAACTCAACTAATGCACCAGTGCATAACAACAATGGCCTTGGTTTCCACGCGAAAAATAATGCAGCAGCTACAGCAGCCGGTGTGCCACCGCTCAACCTCGGAGTGGCACCTATTCCGACCCAGTTGATGTTGGCTCGCATATTTCTATGAGTACCGATTCGGGTACGAATGTCGAGGGAAGCGTGCAAGGAGAAGTCCAACCTGACGCACAAACAACACATGCTCGAAATAAATTCAACCTACAAATCATTTTCGAGATGTTGCAAGAAAAACAAGTTGCTATTGCTCAACTACAGAGTCAACAAAAGACTCCGAGTACAGCAGGACCGAAAACAGCTCTCCGAGTTGAGTCAACACCAGTAAGATCGAGCAATAATGGGTCAGAAACAGACCCCACTATTATGAGAATTCTCGAGGACCTCACCAAAAGGATTAAATCAGGAGAAACGAAGATAGAGGCCAACGACAAAAAAGTAGAAACCTATAACTCGAGGGTCGATCCGATCCCGGGCGCACCTCCAATTTTGAAGGGGCTAGATTCGAAGAAGTTCGTGCAGAAACCATTTCCGTCGAGTTAAGCTCCGAAGCCCATTCTGAAGAAGTTTAGGATGCCCGATATCCCAAAGTACAACGGGACCACATTTCCTAATGAGCATATTACCACCTATACTTGTGGTATAAAAGGGAATGACTTAAAATACGATGAGATCGAATCCGTCTTGTTGAAAAGGTTTGGAGAAACACTGTCCAAGGGGGCCATGATGTGGTATCATAACATCCCCCCGAACTCAATAGATTCATTTTCATGTTGGCAGACTCTTTTGTGAAGGCGCATGCTGGCGCCATTAAGGTCGCCACAAGAAAGTCCGATGTTTTCAAGATTAAACAAAGAGAGAATGAGATGCTAAGGGAGTTCGTATCTCACTTTCAGATGGAGCGAATGGAATTACCACCAGTCTCCGATGATTGGGCAGTGCAGGCCTTCACTCAGGGCTTGAATGAACGAAGCTCGATAGCTTCGAAGCAGCTGAAGCAAAATTTGATCGAGTATCCCACCGTAAATTGGGCTGATGTCCGCAACAGGTACCAATCCAATATCAGGGTCGAGGACGACCAACTGGGAGCCCCCTCGGGTTCAATCAGGCTATTTTCTAAGGAATCAAGAAATCCAGAAAGAGAGTCGAGGCCGATCAAAAGAGAGATATCAACCATACGTCAGAGATCGAAGAAACACTTCGAGACGGGATATACCTCAAAATGATCGAGGGACGGATCGAGGTCGGAACTCCGGGGGACTTATGAGCAAGACCGGGTTTGACAGGCATTCGAGACCAATAGAGGCACCCCGATTGTCGAAATATAACTTCAACATCGATGCCTCGGACATCATATCAGCCATAGGCAAGATCAGAGATACCAAGTGGCCAAAGCCCGTGCAGTCAGATCCTTCCCAAAGGAACCCCAACTTAATGTGCAAATACCACGGCACTCACGGTCATAGGACCGATGATTGTAGACAGCTTCGAGAGGAGGTAGCCCGACTGATCAGCGAAGGGCACCTTTGAGAATTCCTCAGCGATCGAGCAAGGAATCAACTTCGAGAAAGAGTGGCGAACAGGAAAAATGAATAGGAGGAACTGAAACATATCATCCATATGATCATTGGAGGCATCGACGTCCCGCAGAGACCCGTGTTAAAACGAACAAAAGTATCCATCACAACGAAAAAGCGAACCCGGGGCTATGTACCCGAGGACGCTCTTACATTCAGTGAAAAAGACGTTGAGGCCTTGTCTCAACCTCATAATGATGCACTGGTAATTTATTTTCTTTTGAATAAAATTCAAGTTAAACGTGTGCTCGTGGATCCAGGTAGCTCGGCCAATATAATAAGGCCGAGGGTAGTGGAGCAGCTCGGACTGCTCGATCATATCGTACCTGCCTCTCGAGTCCTCAATGGATACAACATGGAAAGTGAGACAAAGAGGGGGGAATCATCCTCCCAGTCAACGTGGCCGGTATAATTTAGGATACCAAGTTTCATGTCATCGAAGGTGACATGAGGTACAATGCTTACTTGGGAGGCCGTGGATAGATAGCATGAGGGCGGTGCCATCAACTCTTCATCAAATGATGAAGTTCCCAACAAAGGATGGTGTAAAAATGGTGTATGGAGAGAAGCATGCAACAAAGGAGATGTTCGCAGTACACGACATGACACTGACATCGACACCTTCCACTTCGAAAAAGTCAAAAGACAAACAGATCCCCGAGGGACAGGCAGTCTGTGAGTAGTTGATCGAGGATGATGAAGAAGACTTCATCACTCCTCGAGCCTTCATTTCCCCCAAAGAGTCGGATGCAACAAAGTCGACAATCGAAGAGCTTGAACAGGCCGTTTTGATTGAGCATCTTCCAGATCAAAAGGTATACTTGGGAACGGGATTAACCTCCGAACTCAGGAGAAAACTCGTTCAATTTCTTATTAATAACATTGATTTCTTCTCTTGGTCCCATTTAGACATGACAGGGATCCCGCCGAAGTAACCACCCATCAACTAAGTGTCGACCCAGGTTCTAACTGGTGAAGAAAAAAAGGGGGCCTCAGTCAGAGGTAAAACATGCATTCATCAAAGACGAGGTAATAGAACTTCTCAAAATAGGATTCATTAGGAAGGTGAAATATCCTGAATGGTTAGCTAATGTAGTAGTAGTCCCCAGAAAAGGAAATAAATTAAGAATGTGTGTATATTACAAAGACCTAAATAAAGCATGCCCTAAGGACTCATTCCCATTACCCAACACCGATCGCTTGATTGATGCCACGGTCGGCCACAAGATCCTTACATTTCTCAACACCTACTCCGGGTACAATCAAATCCAAATGAACCCGGAAGACCAGGAAAAGACTTCGTCCATCATGAAGTATGGTACATATTGTTATAATGTAATGCCCTCATATCAACGCCTAGTTAATAAGATGTTCGAACATCAAATAAACAAGTCTATGGAAGTTCATATTGATGACATGCTAGTTAAGTCCCTGCACGCAGAGGACCATTTGACTCATTCGTAGGAACATTCGATATCCTTAGAAGATACTAAATGAAGCTCAACCCCGAGAAGTGCGCCTTCGGAGTCGGATCGGGCAAATATTTGGGTTTCATGGTGTCGAATTGGGGAAACGAGATCAATACCGACAAAATCAATGCCATCGAGGAAATCACCGTGGTAAACAACGTGAAAGCGGTACAATGGCTAAGCGGGCAGATAGCAGCCTTAGGTCGATTCATCTCGAGGTCATCAGATCGGATTCACCACTTCTTCTCCCTAATCAAGAAGAAAAACAACTTCGAGTGGACCCCAAAATGCCAAAATACCTTAGAAGAATTAAAGTGGTATTTCTCGAGCCCGCCTCTGCTCCATACCCCGAAGGAGTACGAAATGTTGTACTTGTATTTGGCCGTGTCCGAGGTAGCGGTAAGTGATGTGTTGGATCGAGAAGAACAAGGTACGCAATTCCCTGTCTATTACGTAAGTCGGACCCTAGGATATGCTGAAACCAGGTATCCGCACTTAGAAAAATTAGCTCTTGCATTAATAAGTGCATCTCGAAAATTGAGACCTTATTTTCAATGCCATCGTATATTTGTTTTAACAACATACCCTCTTCGAAACATCTTGCATAAGCCTGAATTATCGGGCCGATTGGCCAAATGGTCCATTGAACTCGGGGGGTACGATGTTGAGTACCAACCCCGAACAGCTATAAAGTCCCAAATTTTAGCGGACTTCGTGGCCGACTTTACGCCTGCCCTCGTGCCCGAGGTAGAGAAAGAACTCTTGCTAAAAACGGGCACATCGTCGGGGGTATGGACCCTCTTCACTGATGGTGACTCAAACGTGAGAGGATCTGGACTCAGCATAGTTCTGAAGACGCCTACAGGCGGAATAATTAGACAATCCATAAGAACTTTGAAATTGACTAACAACGAGGCCGAGTATGAGGCTATGATTGCAGGTCTCGAGCTGGCCAAAGGCCTAGGAGTAGAAGTAATCGAAGAAAAATGTGACTCCTTCTGGTAGTGAACCAAGTAAATGGGAGCTTTGAAGTTTGGGAAGATAGGATGCAAAGGTACTTAGACAAGATTCAAGTGACATTGTATCGCTTCAAAGAATGGACTCTGGTCCACGTACCTCGGGAACAGAACAGCGAGGTCGATGCGCTAGCAAACCCGGGATCATTCGTCGAAGAAGATGACATACTCCCGGGGGCTGTTGTGCAACTATCAAAATCAGTGATTGAATAAGGCCATGCCGAGATCAACTCAACAAGTCTAACATGGTACTGGAGGAACAAGTACATCGATTATTTGAGAAATGGGAAGCTTCCCACGGACCCAAAAGAATCAAGGACCTTTCGAGCCAAAGTAGCCCGATTTTCACTCGACGAAAATGGAACACTATATAGAAGGATGTTCGACAGGCCTCTAGCAGTGTGTTTAGGACCAGAGGACACCGACTATGTGCTTCGAGAAGTCTATGAAGGCACTTGTGGAAACCACTCCAGTGCTGATTCTTTAGTTCAAAAGGTGATCAACGCAGGTTACTATTGGGATAGCATGGAAAAGGACACCAAGGAATTTGTTCGAAGATGTGACAAATGCCAAATATTCACACCAATGATTCACCAACCCGGTGAACAACTACACTCAGTCTTATCCCTGTGGCCGATCATGAAATGGGGGATGGACATCGTCGGGCCCTACCAACGGCGCCAGGTAAAGCCAGATTTATTTTATTTATGACTGACTACTTCTCGAAATGGGTGGAAGCACAGGCCTTCGAGAAAATAAGAGAAAAGAAGTCATTGACTTCATTTGGGACCACATCATATGCTGATTCGGGATCCCCTTCGAGATCACATGTGATAATGGGAAGCAGTTCATTGACAGCAAGGTGATGAAATTCCTCGAAGATCATACAATCAAAAAAATCCTATCGACGCATTACCACCCGAGTGCAAATAGTCAAGCCGAGTCCACGAACAAGACCATCATTCAAAACTTGAAGAAGAATTTAGAAAATGCGAAGGGAAAATGGAGAGAAGTGTTGCCCGAAGTACTATGGGCATATCGAACAACTTCAAAGTCAATCACAGGAGAGACCCTGTTCTCTTTGGTATATGGTTCCGAAGCTTTGATAACGGTCGAGTTCAGGGAGCCGAGCGCCAGATCTCAACATGACACTGAAGACTCGAACAACGACGCCATGACTACTGCCCTCTAGCTACTAGATGAAAAGCGAGAGGCCGCACTGGTCCGAATGACCGCCCAAAAATAAAGGATCGAAAGGTACTATAACAGGAGAACAAAACCTCTGATACTTCAGAGTTGGGACTTAGTCCTAAGGAAAGTCACTCTCAACACTCGAAACCCAAATGAAGGGAAGCTAGGCCCTAGCTGGGAAGGACCGTACCATGTCCTCGGAGTAGTAGGCAAAGGGTCATACAAACTTGGCACCATGGAAGGCGAGCAACTACCAAGCAATTGGAACATATCAATGCTCAAACACTATTATTGCTAAGGTATAACCTTCTCCTTTTTTATTTATGTTTCATACTAACTTATTGCAGGTGTTCGATTGATAAGAGTCGAAGCACCCTTCAGATCGAATACCTTGGGTTTTAAAGCATGTGTTGCACTCTTTTTCCCTTAGATCGGGTTTTATCTCAAATGGGTTTTACCGGCGAGGTTTTTAACGATGCAACACCAATATGCTACCTAAGAAAAACTCAACAAGTATTCAAGGCTTCTTTTCAATCAACCTCGAATACTGGGGGGCATCACCCTCGAAGGTTACTCTTTCAAAAAAATCAAAATATGCCTAAGAGGGCCTCGATAGGAGAATGTTGTATTGAGCCAAACGATCAAATGAACTGTGTCCATGTAGAAAAACTGACCCCCCGAGGGAAAAAACATGTACACATTTATCAAGTAATCGAACAAGCATTTTTTTATCAAAACACTTTGTGCCTCAAGGAAATCTACTATTTTCTCATCCAGCGGCTCGAGGGCCAAACACGCCCGAACACTCGGGGACTGTCATCAACAGTCAGCTTAACTAGTCATCAAAACTCGAACTCATAAGACCTCAATGAGGCAACATTGAGTCTATAAGACCTCAATGAGGCAACATCGAATCTGTAAGACCTCAATGATGCAACATCGAATCTATAAGACCTTAACGAGGCATACTCAAATTTATAAGACCTTAAAAGGGCATAACCCCAATACTAAGACCAAGGATATATATTCGAACTTGTAAGACCCCTAAAAAGTCATACCCTCGATATAGAGGCCGAGGTCGTTTCACCCGGGGACTAAAGGCTACGGCCGAACATAAAGACTACGGTCATACTAAAAGGCTACGATCGAAATGACGCGGCTCAGAGACGTCCGACTTCCGCCATAAAATCTAAAGGCCTCCAAACACTTCGAAAAAACCGGTTAATCAGGATATCCTCGGCATAAGCAAAAGAGCTTCGATAATATCAGCTCCGAACAATGTAAAGGCTTCAAAAAATCAGCCTTCGAGAAAGCCTCACTAGGTACTCAATTATCGTCGCATATCGACTTATAATCGAGGTTCCTATTCGAGCCGTTGAAGAGTCGGACGAACACAAGACATGCCAAGGCATAACTAAACGTTGAAAGTCTTTAGCCAGAATGGGGATAATTATAGACATATTAGAGGTTGATTCGACCCAATCTAAAAAGAGCCTAAGGGCCAATATGTAAGATCCTAAGGGCCAACCTAAAGAGCCTAAGGGCTGATCAAAGAGCCTAAGGGCCAAATTAGAAAAAAGCCTATGGGCCAAATTACAAAGACTAAGGGCCAATGTTTTATAACCGAAGTATCGATATCTAAAGAAATTAAAGGTCAGTGCACACTGTGTTCGAGGCCTCATCCGAGCTCGAGCTCAAAAGCCCCGAAGTTTAATCTTAGCTCAAAGATTAGACCTCAAGGGGTCGCCTGTTATCGATTATTCATCAAGCATGAAAATCTAAGGGTTTTATATTATAAGTCCAGCCCATCGGATTGGTTATCGACAAGCATCAAAATTTATTCCAAAAAATCAAAGGAAAGACAGGAAGTGACGAAAAAGTGAAGATTCTTTCATATATAATAAGGGTTCACAAAACATATTTACAAAGCTCATGCTTGGAGCCCTTGCACAAAAAAGAAACAAATAGAAGCCTAATCTACCGCCAGGGTCACTTGACCTGATGGAGTCCCTTCGGGAGTAGTGCCTTCGACGGTTTGACCCTCGGCCCCCTGGTCATCAGCGGCTTCTTCCCCCTCGAGGACTTCTTCTTCATCTTCCTCGACACTCTCCGAGCCACTAGGTGAATCCTCATCAGAAGTAATTAATGTCGTCGATTCTTTCTCTAAAGCCTTCACTCTTTCGATCTCAGCAGAAAGATCGAAGCCCCCTGCATGTGCTTCCTCGAGAGCCTGTCTCTGAGATCCCAATCGAGCATAGTCGAGGTCTCGAGTCAGCTTGAGCTCGGTCTCTTCAGATATCTTCCTGGCTCGAGCATTTGCAGCAGCAGCATCTTCCCGGTACGAGGATATGAGTGCGTCAGCTTCGGACTTGGCTGTGGATAGCGCGGCGTTCGATTCAGCATGGAGATCCTTATACTTATTGCTTTCTATCCTTGCATATTTAAGTTGATGCTCAGTCGAAGTCAGCTTCTCTCGGAGAGTATCTCTCTCGGAGGCTACCCCATCCATGTGCCGCTTGAGCCCGAGGATCACAGTATCCCTGACTCTAAGCCCCTCCCATATTAGGTCATTTTTCTGCTTAAGCTGCAAGAATCAAGTTAAGGCATTAAATGCAAAAGTTGAACAAGCACAAAAATAAACATACGAAAACTATATTACCTGTTCAACGAGATCGGCCCGTTCTCAAGATATCGTCTCCAAACGTGCTCGAAGGTCGTGCAGTTCCTCCTCTTTTTTGGTGAAAAGAGCTCTAAACTCATCCGCCTCCAATGAGAACCTCCTACACTCTTCCTCGCAATGGGCCAACTCAGCTTGTGACTTAGAAAAGGCCTGATTGTAAAGCATTATGGCCAAAAAACACAAAGGAAAGAAATCATAAAAACAAGAACTAAAACTCAAAGCACGGTTGTGGAGTCAAAAGACTACCTGTTTACAGAGCTTCTCGGTTTCTTCAAAAACGTACAAGGTGTTAAGTTCAGGGCCTTCCTCAACCCCAGAAAAATATCCCTCGAACACATCATTCTCTCCGTGGTAAGCCCCCACATCGGGAGTTTCCATATTTTGGGCATCTCGTATCAACAATGGAGAGAATGACGGGCCTGGTGGAGCTTCAGAGCTTGGCACCCACCCTCGAGAATTTCTTCAGCTCGTGGTAGGGCAGCATCAACATTTTTTGGTTTAGAAGCCTTCGGCTCAACAGCCGTCGGCTCAGCAGGCTTCGAAGCAGCCGCACTTCCTTTTCCCCTAAGTTCTAGCGAGAAATCATCTTTCTCTTCGCCCTCAACATGAATACTCTCTACCACTTTCAAAGTTAAGGCCGCTGAATCGACCTTAGGCTTTTGAACTTTAGCCTTCTTTGGCTTCGGGGACTTAGTCGGTTATTTCTTCTTTCTCTTCTCCTCCTTAATGGGTTTTGGGGTATCTGCTTCCCCAGGCGGGGGTTCCCTCATCAAAACAGCCTATCATAGGCCTGCACAAGCGCAAAAGGATAAACACAAAGGGTGAGAGTAATATCGAGAGGTACTCTCGCAAAAGAGTTCAAGTATGACAGAAATAAAACTCACCATGGTTTTTAACCTCCCATCGGGTCTTGTCCAGGTCATGCCACATGCGCTTGATATACGGGCAGGTCGAATTGAGTAGTCGGACCCAGCCCGAGAGATCCCTGACCATACCAAGATACCACTCGACAGCTGTATCATCGGAGGGATTTAGTTCAAAAGCAAGAAAAAATATTTAATTGACGAAATATGTTCACTTACGATTCATATTCCATTCCTCGGGGAATGACATCCTTTCAGCAGGGATCAGGTCTGAGGTCCTAACTCGTACAAAGTGGCTCATCCATCCTCTGTCCTTATCCTCGTCGATGATGGAAAATAGGACCTTCGAAGCCCCACGTTGTAGCTTAATCATGCCGTCTCAATAAAATCGGGGGCTACACATTCTAATCAGATGGTCGAGGTTAAAAGGCATCCCCTCGACCATGTTTGAAAACTGCCTAATCAGGTAAACGATGCACCAGAATGATGGATAGATTTGGAAGAGTGTCACCTGGTATTGTCTGTAGAAATCGAGGATCACAGGGTCTATCGATGGCGATGATGGTTCTACCGGACCTAGGGTAAAAGGATATGTGTACACACTAAGGAAACCGGCTTTATGTGTTGTTATGACTTCCTCACGAGAAGGAATCTCCACTTGTACCGCCTCCCCCCAGCGGCAGTCAGCCTTAACTTTCTCAGTTTCAGTTATCAAGCTAATGTATCGGGACATGGGTTCACATCGCCCCGGTTTTGAAGAAGGTTTTTCGACTTTCAAATCGGAGGACGTTTCACAAGGTTTGGGGATGCACTCCTCAATACGAGGAGGCACTACTTGTAACGACCCGACCGGTCGTTTTGCGTATCAGGACCCCGTTCCCCTAAATGAGACTTCTCGTAATGGCTTATTATGATGTATGACTTGCAGGGACGGGTGGTTTGGGATTCGGAAGCGTTTAGAGTGGTATAGGAACACTTGGTTCCTTAAGGTTGGCCTTTAAGGCCAAGTTTGACTTCGGTCAACATTTTGAGTAAATGACCTCGAAATCGAGTTTCGACGATTCCGGTAGCTTCGTATGATGATTTTGGACTTGGGCGTATGTTCGGAATGGGTTTTGGATGACCCAAGGGCGTTTCGGCGCCAAATATCGAAATTTGAGTTTCCTTAAGTTTGAAATTTGGTTTGGAATGTGTTTTTGTGTTATCGAGGTCTGAATGGAATTTCAAGACCGGAAATAGTTTCGTTATGTCATTTATGACTTGCCTGCAAAATTTGGTGTCATTCTGAGTAGTATAGGTTGGTTCGACGCATTGTTAGCGAATTTAAGAAACTTAACGTTCCTAAGTTTGGTTCTAGGGGTTTTGAGGTGTGATTTTGAGTTTTAGCATTGTTGAGGGTGTTCCGAAGGCTCGAACGGGTCCGTATTATGATTTGGGACTTGTTGGTATATTTGGACGGGGGCTCGGGTGGGCCCAAGTGCCTCTCGGGCACCAAACGAGGCCAAAAACTAGCTGAAGCAGTTGCGGGTGCACCTGATGTGGTGTGACCGCAGGTGCGGTTGCCCAGTCGCAGGTGTGAGACCGCTCCTGCGGTCCCAGCCTCGCAGGTGCGACCTCCAGGTGGGCTGCCCAATTCTCGTAGGTGCGGGCCCTTTCCCGCAGGTGCGGACTCCTGCCCGCAGGTGCGAGCCCAGGCCCTTGTCCCATTTTCCGCAGGTGCGAGCTATTGCTCGCGGGTGCGGAACCACTGAAGGCAGTGTGTTTATCTGAACACGAGAAATGTTCATTTTCTCCATTTTTCTTCCACCATTGTCGACCTAGGGATCTTGGGAAAGGGCCAATCCACCTAGCTACTGAAAGGTAAGTGATTTCTACCCGAATATTAGTTTAATACATGAAATCCTAGGTAGATTAACCTCCTAATTAGTGAAAAATCAAGGGTTAGAGTAAAAACCTAGGGCTTTATGAAATTTGGGGGATTACCCACTAAACTATCTATCAAATCATAAAAAAAGCATATATTAATGACCCTTAGGGTATGGGTAAGTATTTCCATCAAGAATTTCCGGATTCCGAGCATGTGGGCCCGGGATGTATTTTTTGGATTTTCCAATGTAGGTTGAAATAACTACTTAATTAGGTAAATTTGATACTTTTGAACATATATTAATTCATGTATACGATATTTGACTAGTTCCGAGTCCTTGAGAGGCGAGTTTGGAGGTGCGGGCGCGTTCTTGACCCGGAAAGTAGGATTCTACACGAGGTGAGTCTCCTTTATAACCTTGTAAGAGGTAATTTTCCCCATAGGTGATCATAAATAATTGCATGTCCTTATTTGCGGGGGCTACACACGCACGAAGTGACAAGAGTCAGTGCGTAGCTACTATTATGTTATGTTGAGTAGTTCTAGGACTCACAAGCATGCTTTTATGTGCCTTACGTGTGTCCCTAAATGTATTTGAGTTGCATAGTATCCTTGAATTTGGTGTGAAAGTATTAGGAAGTTATGTTCAAAAATCATATTCCTAAGTTCTTGTTTTTACGTACAATCTCTGTAAAATCCCTAAATGCTGAAAAATTATGTGTATGTATACGGCACCCGCGTCGCATGTATGATTCGTAAGTGGGATATCCCTACTATTATGTCAACCGCGTCGCATGTTCGATTCGCGAGCGAGGTAATAGATGCATCTATGGTTCGAGCCGTTCGACCCTCGGCAGTGCACATTTATTTTCGCGACGCTTCGGTCGTACGCTTTCGGCCTATTATGTGCTATATAATTTATTGGGAGTTTGTTGTAATTGTATAAATTGTTTCGTGTGAAAAAGGGAATTTAGTACATTATATGCTAGTGAAATTTGACATGCAAAGGTAATTCCAACTGTACTTGATATTTTATGTCTTTGTGATTACTACGATTGTTATGCATGCCTAGTTCCTATTAAATTATGTTATTTAAAATGTTGACCCTAGTAAGTATCACGTCTACCTCTCCTCACTACTTCTTCGAGATTAGGCGGGATACTCACTGTGTACATATATGTTTATGTACTCATGCTACGCTTCTGTACTTAATTGTACAGGCTCTGAGGCAGGTGCATCTGGGCATTTATTCGGAGCTCACCCCTGACGTATACTTGGCGTGGACTTCTCGGTGAGCTGCTTTCCCTGACGTGTCTCTCTGGCAACACCTTGGAGTTCCTCTTTTCTTTTGCTATGTCTGTATTACTTTTCTTCAGACAGTAGGGAAAACTTGTATTTTCTTTTGGATACTCGTTTCTATTAGATTCCCGTAGACCTGTGACGCCAGTTCCTGGCATGCCCACGTAGTGGATATTCTATTCTTTTGGGTTGTAATTATCATTGGTGATTACTATATTTATTGCTCACTTTTAGTCGTCTAAGTCACTAATTTACTTCGAATTTATGATTTTGAAAGAAAAACCTCTTAAGTATGGTGAATTGTTTTATAAATTAAAAAGGGATCACTAGTAAATTAAGGTTGGCTTCCCTGACATCGAAGTTGGGCGCCATCGCGACCTAAATTGGGATTTTGATCGTGACAACATGGTATCAGAGCTCTAGGTTCACGTAGGTCTCACAAGTCACGGGAAAACCTAATAGATTCTTGCGGATCGATACAAAGACGTCTGTATTTATCTTTTGGAGGCTATAGGGTGTTAGAAAACCTCTTTTTACTCATGTTCTATCGTGAAGTCGATGGTTTAATAAATCTCATTCTTCGATTCTCTCACAGATGGTGAGTACACCCGCGGCTGACATTCCAGACCCAAGAGATGCCACTACCCCCGCCGTTCGAGGCCGTGGCAGAGGTCGGTGGAGGGCACCGGCCCGAGGTAGGGGACGAGGGCATCCCAGAGTTGTTCCAGTAGCACACCCAGCAGATCCGGCAGAGGGTCCTATCATAGAGGAGAAGGGCGAGGTGCCCCCAGTAGATCCTGTCCCATTAGACTTTATGACAGCGCCGGCTTCCAGGAGGTCACGGACCGTATGATGCGGTTCATGGACACTATGACTCAGGCTGGTTTATTTCCAGCCGATCCTGCCATATCTCAGGCGGAAGGGGGAGCCCAGACCCCCACTGCCCAGGCTGCAGGACATGCCGCAGCAGTATATTGGACTCCGGGTACACTGCTCGTAAGTAGAGCCCAGCCAGTAGTAGCAGCACCTGATATGACCAGTTGCGGACGGCGATCCGTAGAAGTTACTGGATAGGTGGACTCGATTGCACCCTCCTATCTTCGGAGGTGAGAAGGGCGAGGATGCCCAGGACTTTATTGATAGGTGTAGGGACAGACTCCACAACATGAGGATACTGGAGTCCCATGGAGTGGACTTCACTACTTTTCAGCTTGAGGGCAGGGCCCGCAGATGGTGACAGTCCTATGTCCTTGGTAGACCGGCAGGTTCCCCTTCCATCACTTGGGAATAGTTCACTCATCTGTTCCTGGACAGGTATATCCCACCCTCCGAGAGGGAAGAGCTGCGATATCACTTTGAGCAGCTGGAGCAGGGACAGATGTCAGTGAAAGACTACGAGGCCAGATTTTCTGAGTTGTCTTGTCATGCCCTTATGATACTTCCTACTGATGCTGAGAGAGTGCAGACATTTGTAGCTAGGCTACACTCAGGTATTAGGGCCAACATGGCCCGAGAGGTGGAGATGGGGACTCCCTATCAGCTTGTGGTCGAGATAGCTCACCGGATTGAGGGTTATCGTTCGAGGGGCAGAGAGCAGAGTCAGCAGGATAAGAGAGCTAGATTTTCAGGAGATTTTAGAGGTGCCCCAGCCAGGGGTAGAGGTCAGTTCGGTAGAGGCCAGCCTAGTAGTCCTCCATATTCAGCTCCTCCACACCTCCATGTGGTGCTCCAGTGAAGCCCTATTTCAGCGCCATGCCAGAGAGTTCCTATCGTCCACCAGCCATTCAGGGTTCCTCAGGCGGGTATTTCGGTCATCAGGGGTCTTCTAGTCCTTACTTCAGTGCCATGTCGGAGGGTTCTCACCGTCCCCTAGCTATCCAGGGTCCTTCTTCAAGGCAGCAGGCCATGCCACCGGCAAGATGTTATGAGTGTGGGGATCCAGGCCATATGAGGAGGACTTGTCCCAGGCTTTGGGGCAAGGCCGTTCAGTAGAGCTATCAGCTTATATTTTCAGCACCGGAGGTTCGTCCACCAAGAGGTGGATGGCATATTGGTAGAGTTCGTCCCAGAGATGGAGGCCAGGCAGGGGGAGCTCTGCCGGCCCCTATCCATTCCAGCGGAAGTCACTCATCTGGTGCTCCAGCTAGATTTTATGCTATTCCGGCCCGATCAGATGCAGTGGCCTCAAATGCCATGATCACGGGTACTATTTTAGTATGTGGTAGAGATGCATCAGTGTTATTTGATCCAGGATCCACCTATTCATATGTGTCAGCCTTATTCGCTTGTTTCCTGGATGTTCCTCGGGAGTCCTTGGGTACTTCTATTTATGTGTCCACTCCCGTGGGCGATTCTGTGGTAGTAGACCGGATTTATCGGTCCTGTGTGATTTCATTTTGTGGGTTCGATACCAGAGCGGACCTTCTATTGCTCGACATGGTTGATTTTGAGGTTATTTTAGGCATGGATTGGTTATCTCCTTATCATGTTGTGCTAGATTGACATTCCAAGACAGTTACCTTAGCCATGCCCGAGTCGCCTAGGCTGGAGTGGAGAGGTTCCTCAGTTAGTGCATCTAGCCGGGTTGTTTCATTCCTGAAGGCTCGACATATGGTCGAGAAGGGTTGTCTGGCCTATCTTTCTTATGTGCGGGACACCACCGCCGAGTCTCCGATGATTGATTCAGTGCCAGTGGTTCCAGAGTTTGCTGATGTATTTCCTTCAGACCTTCCAGGCATGCCTCCGGATCGTGAAATTAATTTCTGCATTGATTTAGCTCCAGACACCCAGCCTATATCTATTCCTACGTACTGTATGGCTTCGAAGGAGTTGAAGGATTTGAAGGAGCAGCTTAAGGAGTTGTTAGCTAAGGGGTTTATCAGGCCAAGTGTATCGCCGTGGGGTGCCCAATTTTATTTGTGAAGAAGAAGGATGGGACTATGCGGATGTGTATTGATTACCACCAGTTGAACAAGGTCACCATTAAGAACAAGTATCTTTTGCCGTGCATCGATGATTTGTTTGACCAGTTGCAGGGTGCTCGGGTGTTTTCTAAGATTGATTTGAGATCGAGATATCATCAGTTGAGGATTCGGGCTTTAGATGTTCCGAATACTGCTTTTCATATGAGATATGGCCATTATGAGTTCCTGGTGATGTCCTTTGGCTTGGCTAATGCCCCAGCAGCATTTATGGACTTGATGAACAGGGTGTTCAGGCCGTATATTGATTCTTTTATCATCGTCTTCATTGATGACATTCTGATTTACTCACGTAGCCTGGGAGAGCACGAGCATCATTTGAGATTTGTGCTCTAAACTTTGCGAGAACAGAAGCTATATGCTAAGTTCTCCAAGTGTGAGTTTTGGTTGGATTTCGTGGCATTCTTGGGACATGTGGTATCCGGAGAGGGCATGAAGGTTGATCCTAAGAATATTGAGGCAGTTCAGAGTTGGCCACGTCCTACTTCAGCTACAGATATCAGGAGTTTCTTGGGTCTAGCAGGCTACTACCGGCGATTTGTGGAGAGCTTTTCATCCATTGCAGACCCACTGACTAGATTGACTCAGAAGAACGCCCCGTTCCGACTGTCCGAAGAGTGTGAGGCGAGCTTTCAGAAGCTCAAGACAATATTGACCTCAACATCAGTCCTGGTATTGCCTTCCGGTTATGGGATGTATACAGTATATTGTGACGCTTCACACATTGTCTTGGGGTGTGTGTTGATGCAGGAATGGAGAATTATTGCTTATGCTTCGCGCCAGTTGAAGGTTCATGAGAATAATTATCCTGTGCATGATTTGGAGTTGGCGGCGATTGTTCATGCTCTTAAGATTTGGAGGCATTATTTGTATGGGGTGTCCTGTGAGGTTTATACGGATAACCGCAGCTTACAGCACTTGTTCAAACAGAGGGATCTTAATTTGAGGCAGCGTAGGTGGCTTGAGTTGCTGAAAGATTATGACATCACCATTATTTATCATCCGGGCAAGGCGAATGTGGTAGCAGATGCTTTGAACAGGAAGGCGGAGAGTATGGGTAGCTTGGCTTATATTTCAGCAGAGGAGAGACCTCTAGCCTTGAACATTCAGTCCTTGGCTAATCTCCTGGAGAGATTAGACCTTTCAGATCCTGTTCTAGCACATTTGGTTGCTCAGTCTTTGTTATTGGGTGAAATTAAGCTCGGCAGTTTGATGATCCGTGCTTGGCAGAGCTTCGGGAGACAGTGGTTCAGGGTGGTGCCAAGGAGGTTCCTATTGGCGAGGATGGTGTTCTGAGACTTTAGGGCCGTTTATGTGTTCCTAATGTTGATGGCCTGAGGGAGAGGATTCTAGAAGAGGCACACAGTTCTCGATATTCTGTTCATCCTGGTGCTACAAAGATGTATCATGATTTGAAGCAGCATTACTGGTGGAGGGGGATGAAGAAGGACATTGTAGAGTATGTGGCTAGGTGTTTTAATTGCCAGCAGGTTAAGTGTGAGCACCAAAGGCCAAGAGGCCTACTTCAGCAGATGCCCATTCCTGAGTGGAAGTAGGAGCGCATCACTATGGACTTCGTGGTTGGGTTGCCTCGGACTTTGCGGAAGATTGACGCACTTTGGGTCATTGTGGATAGATTGACCAAATCGGCGCATTTCATTCTAGTGGCTACTACTTATACTTCTGAGAGGTTGGCCCAGATCTACATTCGGGAGATAGTCCGGTTGCACGGTGTGCCGGTGTCCATTATATCAGATCGAGGTCCTCAGTTCACCTCGCACTTCTGGAGAGCGTTGCATAGTGAGATGGGTACTCACATAGATCTCAGCACATCATTTCACCCTTAGACTGATGGTTGGTTGGAGCGTACGATTCAGATATTGGAGGACATGCTCAGGGCATGTGTGATTGACTTCGGAGGTCAGTGGGACCGGTTCTTGCCATTGGCCGAGTTTGCTTACAATAATAGTTACCAGTCCAGCATCGAGATGGCTCCATTTGAGGCTTTGTATGGTCGGCGATGTCGTTATCCTATCAGGTGGTTTGAGCTTGGCGAGGCTAAGCTATATGGAACCAACCTGGTGAGAGATGCTTTGGAGAAAGTGAAGTTGGTTCAGGAGAGGCTCCGCATAGCACAGTCCAGACAGAAGAGTTACGCGGATCAGAAGGCTTGTGATGTATCATTTATGGAGGGAGATAAGGTTCTATTAAAAGTATCGCCGATGAAGGGTATTATGAGGTTCGGGAAGAAGGGCAAGCTGAGCCCGAGGTTTATAGGTCCTTTCAAAGGATTGAGGCGAGTGGGAGGGGTTGCTTATGAGCTTGCTTTACCTCCCAGTTTATCAGGAGTTCATCTGGTCTTTCATGTATCCATGCTTCGGAGGTACCACGCCGACTTCTCTCACGTGGTTGATTTCAGCACTATTCAGTTAGATGAGAAGTTGGGCTACGAGGAGGAGCCAGTTGCTATTATTGACAGGCAGGATCACCAGTTGAGATCCAAGAGAGTTTCTGCCGTAAAGGTCCAGTGTAGGGGCCAACCAATCGAGGAGGCGACCTGGGAGTCCGAGGAGGACATGCAAAGAAAATATCCACATTTATTCAGCACTTCAGGTATGATTCCAGACTCATTCGAGGACGAACGTTTGTTTAAGAGGTGGAGAATGTAACGACCTAACCAGTTGTTTTGCGTATTAGGACCCCGTTCCCCTAAATGAGACTTCTCGTAGCGGCTTATTATGATGTATGACTTGCGGGGATGGGTGGTTCGAGATGCGGAAGCGTTTAGGGTGGTATAGGAACACTTGGTTCCTCAAGGTTGGCCTTTAAGGCCAAGTTTTACTTCGGTCAACATTTTGAGTAAACGACCTCATAATCGAGTTTCGACGTTTCCGGTAGCTTCGTATGATGATTTCGGACTTGGGCATATGTTCGGAATGGGTTTTGGATGACCCGGGGGCGTTTCAGCGCCCAATATCGAAATTTGAGTTTCCTTAAGTTTGAAATTTGGTTTGGAACATGTTTTTGTGTTATCGAGGTCCGAACAGAATTTTGAGACCGGGAATAGCTCTGTTATGTCATTTATGACTTGCCTGCAAAATTTGGGGTCATTCCGAGTAGTATAGGTCGGTTCGGCGCATTGTTAGCGAATTTAAGAAACTTAAAGTTCCTAAGTTTGGTTCTAGGGGTTTTGAGGTGTGATTTTGAGTTTTAGCATTGTTGCGAGTGTTCCGAAGGCTCAAACAAGTCCGTATTATGGTTTGGGACTTGTTGGTATATTTGGACGGGGCTCGGGTGGGCCCAGGTGCCTCTCGAGCACCAAACGAGGCCAAAAACTAGCTGAAGCAGTTGCTAGTGCACCTGATCTGGTGTGACAGCAGGTGCGGTTGCCCAGTCGCAGGTGCGACCCCCAGGTGGGCTGCCCAGTTCTCGTAGGTGCAGGCTCTTTCCCGCAGGTGCAGAGCCGCAGGTGCGGACTCCTGCCCGCAAGTGCGAGCCCAGGCCCTTGTCCCATTTTCCGCAGGTGCGGAACCACTGAAGGCAGTGTGTTCTTTTAAACACGGGAAATGTTCATTTTCTCCATTTTTCTTCCACCATTGTCGACCTAGGGAGCTTGGGAAAGGGCCAATCCACCTAGCTACTGAAAGGTAAGTGATTTCTACTCTAATATTAGTTTAATACATGAAATCCTAGGTAGATTAACCTCCTAATTAGTGAAAAATCAATGTTTAGAGTAAAAACCTAGGGCTTTATGATATTTGGGGGATTACTCACTAAACTAGCTATGAAATCATACAAAAATCATATATTAATGACCCTTAGGGTATGGGTAAATGTTTCCTTCAAGAATTTTCGGAGTCCAAGCATGTGGGCTCGGGGTGTATTTTTGGGATTTTCCAAAGTAGGTTGAAATAACTACTTAATTAGGTAAATTTCATACTTTTGAGCATAGATTAATTCATGTATACGGTATTTGACTAGTTCCGAGTCCTTGAGAGGTGAGTTTGGAGGTGCGGGAGCGTTCTTGACCCGGAAAGGAGGATTCTACACGAGGTGATTCTCCTTTCTAACCTTGTAAGAGGGAATTATCCCCATAGTGATCGTAAATAATTGCATGCCCTTATTTGCGGGGGCTACACACGCACGAAGTGACGAGAGTCCGTGCGTAGCTACTATTACGTTATGTTGGGTAGTTCTAGGACTCACAAGCATGCTTTTATGTGTCTTACGTGTGTCCCTAAATGTATTTGAGTTGCATAGTATCCTTGAATTTGGTGTGAAAGTATTAGGAAGTTATGTTCAAAAATCATATTGCCTAAGTTCTTTTTTTTTACGTACAATCTCTGTAAAATCCCTAAATGCTGAAAAATTATGTGTATGTATACGGCACCCACGCCGCATGTATGCTTCGTGAGCGGGATAGCCCTATTATTACGTTCACCGCGTCGCATGTTCGATTCGCGAGCGGGGTAATAGATGCATCTATGGTTCGAGCCGTTCGACCCTCGGCAGTGCACATTTATTTTCGTGACGCTTCGGCCGTACGCTTTCGGCCTATTATGTGCTATATAATTTATTGGGAGTTTGTTGTAATTGTATAAACTGTTTCATGTGAAAAAGGGAATTTAGTACATTATATGCTAGTCAAATTTGACATGCACAGGTAATTATAACTATACTTGATATTTTATGTCTTTATGATTACTACGACTGTTATGCCTGCCTAGTTCCTATTAAATTATTTTATTTAAAATGTTGACCCTAGTAAGTATCACGTCTACCTCTCGTCACTACTTCTTCGAGATTAAGCGGGATACTCACTGGGTACATATCTGTTTATGTACCCGTGCTACGCTTCTGTACTTAATTGTACAGGCTCTGAGGCAGGTGCATCTGGGCATTTATCCGGAGCTCGTCCCTAACGTATACTTGGCGTGGACTTCTCGGTGAGCTGCTTTCCCTGACGTGTCTCTCTGGCAACACCTTGGAGTTCCTCTTTTCTTTTGCTATGTCTGTATTACTTTTCTTCAGACAGTAGGGAAAACTTGTATTTTCTTTTGGATACTTGTTTCTATTAGATGCCCGTAGACCTATGACGCCAGTTCCTGGCATGCCCACATAGTGGATATTCTATTCTTTTGAGTTGTAATTATCGATGGTGATTACTAAATTTATTGCTCACTTTTGGTCGTCTAAGTCACTAATTTACTTCGAATTTATGCTTTTGAAAGAAAAACCTCTTAAGTATGGTGAATTATTTTATAAATTAAAAAGGGATCACTAGTAAATTAAGGTTGGCTTGCTTGACATCGAAGTTGGGCGCCATCGCGACCTAAATTGGGATTTGGGTCGTGACACTACTGCTTTGATCTTAGACGGGCGCGACGATGAAGGGGAGTTCTCATCTTGGGGAACGGTTTTAGAGGACTTTGCCATTTTTGCTGTGAAATTTCAGGAGAAAAGGAAGAAATTGGTTGAGAGATGAACACTAGAAAGAAGTAAGAATATTTGTTGAAGATCTGAAGATGTAGTGAAAAGTAAAAGTATGAAAGGTGAAGGATTGAAATATTTATAGGGGTCCTCTAAGCATATTGGAGGAGTTGAAAGCGCGCCAAACAACGGTTCGTGGTTTTTTTCGAGAACTGTGTTGACATGACCTCTGTATAACTTTTCTGTCACATCAATTGCTTACCTCACATGGCTGACGTCACGAGGAGAATATCGAAGAGCCAAGAATTCAAAATTGTTTTTTTATCATTTCACTCTAAAAAATGTGGGGACTATCTGTATACGGTCAAAATTGGAGAAGTCCGATTTTAAGGCCTATATGGCGTTCCAAGCCCGGTCTCGAGAGGCTCGAAGCAGAATCTGAAGTTCGACCCGAAGTGCATCCCTCGAGAGAGTATATCGAAGGCTCATCGCAGCATACCTCGAGGCGGTATAAAAATTGATGGTCGTCATGGAATGGCGGGATACTCCCAAGGACACGTGGTAAGAGCTGATAAGGTCTGCAAGAGATAGTACAAGTCCGTACTAAGCCGTTATATAGCTGTACAAATAGCATTTCTTTGTCATAATAGGACATGTACTATGTTGGGATTCTCCCCTCCTATATAAAGGGGATCCTTATCATTTTGTAAGACACAACATTCACTGCAATAGAATATTCTCTTCTTTTTTCGTGCTCAACACTGTCTCTCAGCTTTATTGCTCCTTATTTAGTATTTTTCATTTATTGCTATTATTCGATCTCGAGGCCCCCGATTCCAATGAGCTCGAGGTCCCAGTCTTGTGACAACCTTGGTTTGCTTATCTCATTTTCCCTGCTTACATTCATTACTTCTTGATTATTAACTAGTATTGGCACAAATCACATATTTTTAGAACCACAAATCAAATATAATTATTAATACCATTTTCAATGTAAACAGATGGACAATTGCTTCAACCACACCAAATATGGTAATGATTTTTGGGACGGTTAACCAAATCTTGTCAAAATTTTGACGCACCATTTCAATAAACAGAAAGAAAAGAAACCAAAATTCAAAAGAAATATTTGTCAAAAAAATTTATTTTAACTGTTTTTTCGCTTTTGCTTACCGAATTAGCCAAGAAGTCTTGTAGAAATAGACTAAACAAGTATAAAACTTATGTGTAATTTGAATTTGGACAAAGATAGAATTTTATTATATTTAACTGTTTAATAGTTCGAGTATAATCACAAAACAAAAAGGGTAAAAACTTGCCTGACGGGGATTTGGACAAAGATTGATTTTTATTATATTTAACTATCTAAGTTTAAGATTAAGAACGATTAGATTATTTCTATCAAAATAAAAACGGCAAAGACTTGGGGGAAAAAAAATTGCCTAACGGTTCCTAACATGGTAGAAAAAAAAAATGGAAACTTACAAGGATTTAAGAGAGTCCTAGTTTCTAGGACTTTGTATGTAGTTAAAATAAGAAAGTATTTAGTAATTGTTTTAAAACAATAAAAGAAGAATCACAGAGAAAAGTATAGAGGAAATTTTTTTATTGATTTAGAATGAATGACAATGAAATAGGATCTCTCTATTTATAGAGAAAGAGTGATTTAGTCACCAAGTAAAATCCTTAGAATTTCTCTAAAACATAGACATTCACCTTAAATAAAATTCTATTTATAACGCTCCCCCTTGAATGTCTATTCAATAGATAATGTGTCTCGTTAAAACCTTAACTAAAATAAAATTTAGTGGGAAAAAATTCTAGTACAGGAAAAAAAGTACACATCTAACAATATGCCTTTTGGTTGCCTCGTTAAAAACCTTGCAAGGAAAACCTAGTGGGACAAAATCTTGTAAGAGAAAAAGAGGACAACGCGTATTAACTCCCCCTGATGAAAGCATCAATTCACATTCCTGAGCCTTCGCATCCCAATCTTGTGCACTAGCTTCTTGGAGGTTGATGTCAGCAGATATTTAGTGAATAAGTCATCCATATTAACTTCAATGATTATGTTACACCTTGAAAATCCTTGCTATCACATTATCATGCTTATAGAGAATTGATAATTCATTCCACGTAACTTTTTCTCAAATGTTTGTCCTCTCTCCTCCTCTTGTTAGAAAAACTAACTTGCTTCCTCAACTTTGGAAATCCATCTTTGTGCATTATGATGCTAATCAAAATATACACTACACATCAATAATAATAAGATGGAATTATTTAGTTCCTGACCCTGAACCACTTGTGAGAGGAGAATGTAATCTACTTTCGTATATAACGTATATCATACTGATATAGATAACGTTATTCTCATAAGCAATAGTTTAGCTATTAAGTGGAGACACTAAATAAATTATTTGCTAAACCAATTGTGATGTAAACCAACTTATCAAGATGAACTGTCTCGAATAGAAAATCTGGAAATTATGCTCGAAATTAAATTATTGAGCAAGTTACCTCGCAAATACCATATTGCAGGTTAATAATAATCGCACATGTAACCATCTCATAGATGCATCTTATATGGTATATATGACAGGTGAATGAGCTCATATTCACCTTTGGTATTTCCAGCATTCATGGGATTCAATCCCAATTTTTAGTTGGTTTATTAATCACTGAGAACAACCAATATAAAAGAATTCGTAAAGAACTTTCTAGTTCTTTAATATTAACCCATGTGAATTCTCTTTTATTTTTTGCACATCATACTTAAATTAACATGGCTAAACCAATTATGCCAACTGCATAAATTATCACTATTGAGAAACTTTAGGTTTACACCATGACGTATGCAATCATCAATTAAATTCAAGTTTATTTTGATATGGGTTTTTATATCAATAAACTTCTACTTTATTGTGGCATCTTTTTTATGTAGTACAAACTGGAGAATAAAGGGGATAAATTTTCATATACATATTACCCCTCTATAAGTTGTAGTAATAGTAGATATTAAATCTTTTCTTTTGTTTATAGTCTCAATATAACCAACCGCTTTCACGAATACTTTAGAAACAAAATAAGTTTCTTTGAGACTTACTACAACATGCCTTATTGATAATCAATTTTATTCCTAAAAAATAGTAATAATTGGCTCTTCCAGAACTTTTAATTAATTTTATACTATCATATATTTATCAACATCTATATGATGAATATATCTCTTAAAGAGAAAGTTATACCATTACGGTCTTGGTCAAAATTATACACAATATATGTTTCTTGCATTATCGTTGTCCTTTAATAATCACATTGCCAAAATATTTTGGCATAATCACCATAGGTATGTTATCAATGACCATTCATGCCATAATAATGAAATTATTTTCTTATTTCATCTCAAACCTCCTCTTAGAGGTGAGTGTGGTATATTCACTACCACTAACACATTCATATTCTTTCAAGAATGAATATGTATTCATAAATCAGATGTTGTCGTATTCACATCATGAATGGAACATATTCATTTGTATGTTCTGTACGAAATATCATGTCAAATCGATGACAAATATTACTTTCATAGAATCCTTATTATTCTCATTACCACAATGATGATAGTTATAATTTCGTCTATTGTCATGTCCATATTCATTGATACCTTCACGGTAATAATTTTGTCTTCTTTTCAGACATATCGTATATTGCTATCACATTCTCTTAAGGGATTGAGAATGAAGCAAATTCAATGGGACGGGTGTCACGACCCATTTTTCCCTCCGAAAGGTATCTTGACGGCACCTAGTCTCTACGACTGGGTAAGCCTAAAATTTGCGGAAAATAATAGAATCAATAAAAATAAAGACAGAAAAAAACTCAAGTAGATATAACATAGATGCTCATCATATACACTTTCACTTCCCAAAACCCGGAATGTCTCTATAGTCATAAGCTCTGTATTAAATGTAGCTCTATACAATGAAACAATGAAAAAATACATAAGTCTTCTATGCCTATACTAGAGTAGAAGGGACTCGTGGGATTCTGCGGACGTGGAAGAATTACCTCGCGTTCTCCTGGCTGCTGCTAGAACGACTCCTAGCCACGATACTGGGTGCTGGTACCTGGATCAGCACATGGGGAAAACATGCGAAGGAAAGGGCATGAGTACTCCACATTCGATACTCCGTAAGTGTCAAGCCTAACCCCAGCCAAGTAGTGACGAGCTCAGATTAAGGCCCTACTGAGTTTTTAAAACAAGTCAATATACAATTTAAAACAGTGAAATATAGATAAGCAATGACGAACAGGATTAATGAAAACAGGAAGATAAACAACATAAAGAGAGCCCTTGGCTCAGCACAACATATATCTCAACAGTAAATGTGCAATGCAGTACACGGGAAAAGCTCCCGGATCTTAGTCTGTAGTCCCAATTTAAATATGCTATGAAGTACATGGGGGAAAGCTCCCGGATCTCCGTCTGTAGTCCCAATTTAAATATGCATTTCAGTATATAGGGAAAGCTCCTGGATCTCCGTCCGTAGTTCCAATTTAAATATGAAATGCAGTACAGGAGAAAAGCTCCCGGATCTCGGTCTGTAGTCCTAATTTAAATATGCAAGGCAGAAGTATGTCAATTATGGCTTAATTAAACAGTCCAAGAAAATAACATGCAAGAATAGAGTGAAGCTACCTAAGCATGGTGCAACTAGTAGCAAATAAGAGGAAATCAAGTCAATACAGGTAGGCATGCTTACTCTTAAGTTATCTACTCAATTAAGATAGGAAACAGTAATATATGAATGAAAATGAGCGATATCATGGGAGTAAAAAATAGGATTTTAGCAACAATGACCCGTGTACGCACTCGTCGCCTCACGTACACGGCGTCCACATAACAAAATCAATATAAAAATGCCTAAGGGGAAGTCCCCAACACAGAATTAGGCAAGCCACTTACCTTGACTGTGCTAATCAACTCAATACCACGCTCTTGCCACGAGTATCTGACTCCGGGTGGCCCAAATCTACTCAAATCGATTGCATGATGTAAATATCACTTCAAGGGAACAAAATAACTAATTATTTATAAGCTAATATGTGAAATTAGGAAATTCGCCCAAAAAGTCCCTCGGGCCCACGTCTCGAAATCGGGTAAAATTTATATTTTCCGAACACCCATTCGCTCGTGAACCCACTCGAACAAGAATCAACAAAATCCGACGTCTAAATCTCCCTAAATCCTCAGATTTCTACTTGGGGAAACTTCGTCCCAATTTCATGATTTTTCATCCAATTTCATTTATTAGATTGAAGAAATTGATAGAGATTATTGATACACAAATGGATTAAGGTTAAAAAATGTTACCTATGATTCTCCTCTTCAGATCCCACTGACAATCGCCAAGTTCCGAGCTCACAATTGATTTTGGAATTATGAATTTCAAACCCTCGGATTTTTGGTATAACCAACCCAGAAATTTCGTACTTGCGACACTGGGATCGCACCTGAAAAAACCCAATCGCAAGTGCGGAAATTCATTAAATGACCTGAGGTCGCACCTGCGTGTCCGCACCTACGGAAATAACATCGCAGGTGCGAGACATCAGAACCAGAATGGTTCAGTTGTTCACAAAGTCTCAAACTCACCCGTTGGGCATCCGAAACAACCCCGAGGCCCCCCGGACCTCAACCAAACCTACCAACTGACCCTAATACCTTGTTCAAACTTAGTCGAGCCTTGAAAACACATCTCATAACATCAAAATCATCAATTATGCATAGATTCAAGCCTAAGAACTTATGAAATTTCTAGAATCCACATCCGGTGCCGAAACACGTCTAATCTCATCCGAATGACCTCAAATTTTGCACACACGTCATAAATGACATTACGGACCTGTTATCACTTTTGAAATTCCATATCGAGTCCGATATCAAAATTTCACCTATCGGCCGAAATCGCTGAAATTCTAACTTTCGCCAATTCAAGCCTAAATCCACAACCGACCTCGGAAACACATTCTGAACACGCTCCTAACCCCGAAATCACCCAACGGAGTCGACGGAATTCCATTCTGGATCCGTCTTCACACAGCTCTAGCTACGGCCAGATTTCTAAAGCTAAATTCCACATTTATGGACTATGTGTCCAAAATCACCCCGGATTTCATCACTCAACGCTCCGACAAGTTCCAATAACATAAATAGACATGGGAGAAGCGTTTAATAGGGGATCGGGGCGCTAATTCTTAAAACGACCAACTGGGTCGTTACAACGGATTTCCACTTCTTGTGCTCACAATCATACATAAATTTGATCATGGCAAGACATAGAAATTTTATCATTTCGGGTGGTTATAATTTTTTACAAACTCCATTAAAGTTACAATTAAAATTTATTGTGTTTGGTTGTATTTAAAATGAAATTATAAAATTTCAAAAATATAAAAGAAAAAAATAAAGTAAAATACTTATAGAGAGTTTAGGGATTTTAAAAATAGCATCATTCTCTCCCTCTCTGTAATTCTCGGATGCCAAAATTGTCCTCGGGACTATCAATTTCATATTCATACTTCTTAATTTTGAAAGAACAAGACCTCAGCTACACTTTCATCTTTTTACAACAAGTGATCCAAGGCGGTAGAGTTTCGTATTTATAAAGTGTTATAAAATAATAAAAGAAGAAGAAAAGTATTGCAGAGAAAAATATAGAGAGAGAATTCTCATTGATTTGGGATGAATTACAATAGAATATGATCCCTCTATTTATAGGGAAAGAGTGACTTAGTCACCAAGTAAAATCCCTAAAAAAAAATTAAAATATAGACATTCACCTTAAATAAAACTCTATTTATAACTGTAATGAAAATTTTATTTGATTTCAAAGTTCAAAATATTAGAAAAATAATTAAATAACTATTTTTTTTAGTATGAACTCTATTTTTAAAGGATAAAAGAAATTAATGATATTTCGCTAAGGAGATTCGTATTTGTAATATAGTATAGATATAACTATATCGATAATATAATATTGTATAAATATGAATAATTATTGGCCCTTTCATGTCGTTCACATTTGACCCATATTTTGCTTCTTATTTGTTATTTTTTAGTAAACGATACTAATGTATAAATAATTCTTTGTATTAACGATTTTCATTTTTAGTTTATTGCATGAGATTTAAAAGTAATATGAAGGTTATAACTATGCTACATAAGTCAAAAATTATATAAGGTAAAGCCTTAATAATTTTAAAGTCTTAAATATTAGGATTTCATATGTTGTATGTATAAGGGGAGTTTTAATAATCAAAATTTTAGTTGAATTTAAAGAACTAAATATTAAGAAAATAGTGAAATAACTATTTTGTTCAATATGAAATCAATTTTTAAAGGTAAAAAAGGCGAACGATATTTCGCTAAGAGATTTTGTGCTTTTAATATAATATAGATAGATATAGATTAGCCAAATGCAAACTACTTTTCACCAAAAGTATTTTTTTTTTAAAACACTTAATAAGCTAATTTTAGAAGCTTAGCTGAAAGGGATATAGGTCCAAAAGAATGTTTCCAATGATCTAACACGTACAAGACCAAAGCCTACTATACGTGTATCTAATGGGAGAAATTCAAAAATAGCCAGATTTATAAATGATCATTAAAAATAGCCACAGTTTCAAAAGTAATCGAAATTTAGCCACTTTTCATGTAAAGATAAATCTGAACGACTACAATGTTCAAAATACGAAAAATACTTCAGCATAATATACTGGAACTCCAGTATATTATACTAGACTTCTAATATAATATACCGATCCAGCATAATATGCTGAAAGTTCTTACACAAATATACCGATCTCCAGTATATTATGCTGAAACTTTCTGTATTGCAGCAAAATAGTGACTACTTTTTGAATGACTTTGTAAACACTGACTATTTTTGAATGAGAAGCTCGAAAACTGGCTAGCATATGCTATTTTTACGTGTCTATTGGGTTACAGGCAGCAGTAGCCCAATGTACAAAGCTGAACACAGAAGCCCAACACAACAAGGAGAATGGGCCACTTTAATAAGTCATGTGATCTGCTTCCGCCGTAAGGATTACCGCCGAGTCCAATCAAAGACCAAACAAATGATATCTCATTAAGCAAGAATCCAAGCTAAAAATATCGTGAAATGAAGATTTTAAAATTAAATAATTTTTACATACGAAAATATGTCATTCTTCTTAGAACAATGTTAAAAAGGGAGAGTGTCACAAAAATGCAGAAAATAAAATACTTGAAAATGCCTTTTTAGCGGGAAACTAACCTTCTTCGCATAACCTTAATGGTAACTGGACCCAACACGAGTTTAATAGGGATCTTTAAATAAATAGCATGTCGAGTTTACTGTTTACTTTTTTCTAACCAGTATACATAGATTATACACAAATTAGGTTAATTCTTCAAGTTAATAATTCCACAATCTGCAAATCTGAACTTAGAGGTAGTAGCTGACCCTGTAATTTCCATAAATGGACAAAGTTGTGAAAAATACTTCCAGCCGGCGAAAGTTGTTTGGGCTTTGTTGACTCTGATGAATTAACCCAGATAGCCGCCCACTTAATCTCTTACATTAAAAATAGCCGGCGAATATATATTATATATGTAATTTATGTATAATATATGTATAACTATGTATAATCTATGTATACTGACTAAAAAAAATAAATAGTGAATCTGACTAGCTATTTGTGTAACAACCCCTTTTTATTTCTGGAAGAGGCGTTAGTTACAAAAGCCTGAGAGGCAATCCCTCTTGGACTCCGGCCCAAGGTGTTCTTCCACAGTCAGTTTTAGCTAAAGTTTATCAAATTAGTACCAAGAAATATTATTAGTGAGTGAATATTTTTTGAAAATATTTTCTTATAAAATTTCGTTGAATGTTGGGATAAAATTATAGAGGACGCGAAAAATAAAGAAATTAAGAATGAATAACTATTAACAACAACATCAATAACAATAATATTAGAAGTTTGTAAGGAAAAACCTTCGAACGTCTATAGCTATATATCCATTCCATGATCTTCTTAGAAAGGAAAAACAAGTTAAAAGGATTGATGAGCTCAATTAGTCCACAATTATTGTCCAACTGACAAGTGTTGAAGTGAAAATCATCTAAATTTGCAGGCAGCTGTCTGACAGTTGGTATACGTAGTGATTCGTAAATTATTGAAACTAGTATAGTCATAATGTTCAAAGGGTAGGTCAAGAGAAGAGGTTGATTGCTAGCAATATATAAATGAAGTCCATACGTGCTTCATTATCCATAATATCATGCAACCTTTGTAGGGGACAAATGGACTCTAAGCTAAAAAGCTATCATAATCATCTCCCTTTCAGTGTCTTTAGCTTTTTGGATCGGACAGGTTTTTGTATTCACAAATTTCCTACAAAAATGTCTTCGCATATTTTTTCCATTTCGAAAGACGTTTAGGTGAAGTGCATTGGTTCCATTTTTGCAATTAATTACAAGACAATTTTGGTAAACTTTGGTCCCATTTGTAAGCCAATGCAACTGCACAAATGATATTGTATAAAAGTTTACACTGTTGCACTACAGGTTTAGGTTTGGCCAAGACTTGTCAATAAATGTGGAGTACTCAAATATCCACGTTATGCATGCATCTAAAGTGCAATTCAGATTCTATGGTTCATGATTTGCAATTTGGCGATATTACGAACATAGTCTTTTGCGATATGATATTAGAACTGGTCAACTTGCTTCATCTTTTCTATGATCCATCATGTCAAGTAGACTTTAATTAAAAGAGTCTTGTTGATAAAGTTTAGCAACCAACAGCTTAGTGTCATGTCATATTCTCTTTATCATACGTGATTCAAGATTTTAAGTCAGTCAGTAATAATATACTAAAAAAAATCACTAATGACAATTGATAAGTGCAAAACTTACTCTCTTTTTTTGAAGTTCATGGCACAATGCAGATGGCTGTCAACTCAAACAATCATTGTCATATATAGATTCAGAGCCATTTTCAGCTACAAAACAGAAAAAGGTTATGCAAAAAGACATGAAATAGTAATTATATATTTATCAATGAAAACAGGACTATCGGATATACTGTATAGGTTGAGGGATTAGGTCTTTATAAATAGTGCCTAGTGACCGAGGCTGTTGAAAAATTGGAGAATTTATGATCAACGAAAAGGATTGTCCTATGACCCATCTCATCAAGGTGAGTCATGAATATCTTCGTGATAACTTTGAAATATTAATTTCCAGAATAATGGGAATTTTGGTTAGCAGATTATGAGTTATAAACACTAATTGTGATGGAGCATCAAATCATCTTGATAAGTACTACTTCAGTACTTGAACGTACCAAAAAAAAAGGAAAATCAAATAATTCCTCAGTAACATTCTTAAGGAAAATCAACTTCGCTTAAGGATTTTATATCAGGAGCAAAGAATTCAGTGTTAGTAATCTGTATTGCTGTAAAACAAAATAATAATTTCTGGAAAAATACAGAAACAGTAAGAAACCTCACTAGCGCGGCTGCGCTAGTGGAATATACCAGGGACAGTAAGAAACCTGACTAGCACGGGCGCGCTAGTCCAGGCGTCCTTAGTTGTTTTTTCTATGAAAAATAATATAAGAACAAATCGAGCCCATTGAATACACAATGTGTCCTTAAGGAAATTACCCCTCAAGTACCCGAGGTGATGGAATATATCCTCCCAGGATAGAACGATTTAACTCACCGGAGTGTTGGTACCAAAAATGCCGGTGATCAACGAACCACTCGAAGGCTGTAAAACACACTGGAATATTCTGTGCAGAAGAAGAAGAAGAAGAAGAAGAAGAAGAAGAAGAAGAAGAAGAAGAAGAAGAAGAAGAAGAAGAAGAAGAAGAAGAAGAAGATCAGAAAATTTAGTAAGTGAAAATTCAGGGATTCAAGGTATATTTATAGCCAGTTTCGTACTGTTTCTGAAAAGGTATACCAATCTTTCAAAACAGCCATAGCTGTTGGAACAAGTGTGAATCCTTTCAGAACAGCCATGGCTATTTTGAACAGGTATGAACATTGCGGGAAATCTAAAAACGGATTTAAAATCGAAATTAATTAAATAATTTGAAAAGAATTTTTTCCAAAAATATTAATCAATCAATCGATCTTTGACCAAATCCGAATCCGAATCCAAAGCCGAAGCCGAGCAGAGCGAGCGACGACGACGACGGTGCGAGGCTTGCCTTCTTCTCAACTCTTTAAGAGCTAGAAGAAGAGCTTCTCTATATATACACATATATTTTCTTTCTTTCTTCCAACGAGGGACAAAGTGCACTAATTCAAAATTTCACTTTCCTCCATTTCTTTTCCCACCATTTTCTATTCACTCTCTTTAAGCTACACCAAGCTTAAAATTAAGCTAAACTAAGCTTAAAATTAAGTTACACTAAGCTTAAAGACCAACAATCCCTCACATGAATAGGGAATGGCTATAAAATAAAGGAATGCACGGACATGTGTGTGTTTTACATGCAAGAATTAATTGCATCTGGATAAGTAGGTTTCCTTTTGAACTTTCCGTAATGAACTTATATCAGATATAATCGATCAATCGGTAGATTTGATATCTTTGAACCGTCGATTTTGTTGTATACCTAGACAACATAAGTCACAATCAATCCTTAACCATCTATGGTTCTCACGGTTGTGTTCGTTTCAGCCATGAACACCGCCTGGTTTCATGAGTGCTTAGAGAATGGGCCTTTACTTTCATTCCCCTTGAAGCGGCTTACACTTCACACTCACATAGGTAATTCCTAAACGTGTAATCCTAAAGACACACTATCTGGTCATATCCTGCCAGACTTAGCAAATCATTAAAAAGCTTTAAGCTTTATTGACTCATCAAAAAGCCTTAATGCTTTACCTTTATTTCTGAACATTGTCTTCATCACGAGAATGGGTTGAGTTATTTGACAATGTTGAACCGCCATTCATAACTTTGTTTGATCTCTTTGAACCTAGCTCTTGGGATCACCAGTCTGCTAGGTAGAGTTACCTCCATTATGACTTGTCCTAGGCCTTAACCACATTCCCTTTGATGATCTTTCAACGGCCTCTCTAGATAGGCCTTTTGTAAGTGGATCCGACACGTTATCTCTTGACTTTACGTAGTCAATTGTGATAACACCACTAGAGAGTAGTTGTCTAACGGTATTATGTCTCCGTCGTATATGACGAGATTTTCCGTTATACATAACGTTCCCTGCGCTGCCTATTGCCGCTTGACTATCACAATGTATACAAATAGGTGCCAAAAGGTTTGGGCCAAAATGGAATATCTTCCAAGAAATTCCAGAGCCATTCAGCTTCTTCACCGGCCTTATCTAAAGGTATGAATTCAGATTCCATTGTAGAACGGGCAATGTATGTTTGTTTGGATGATTTCCAAGACACTGCTCCACGCCCAATTGTGAAAACATATCCACTCGTGGATTTAACTTCAGATGATCCGGTGATCCAATTAGCATCACTATATCCCTCGATCACGGAGGGATATTTATTATAATGCAAAGCATAGTTTTGAGTATGTTTCAGATATCCCAAAACTCGTTTCATTGCCATCCAATGTATGTGATTGATATTACTTGTAAATCGACTCAGTTTTCTAATAACACATGCTATATCTGGTTGCGTACAATTCATGATATACATCAAACTTCCCAATACTCTAGCATAGTCCAGTTGTGAGTCACTTTCACCTTCATTCTTTTGAAGTGCATAACTCACGTCAATTGGAGTCTTGGCAATTTTGAAATTCAAATACTTGAACTTGTCAATTACCTTTTCAATGTAGTGAGACTGTGATAATACTAGGCCTTGTGGAGTCTTGTGAATTCTGATTCCAAAGATCAAATCAGCAACTCCTAAGTCTTTCATGTCGAATTTGCTTGCCAACATGGGCTTTGTAGCATTTATATCTGACATGCTTTTGCTCATTATCAACATGTCATCAACATACAAACAAACAATGACTTCATGACCCAGAGTTTTTTTAATGTAAACACATTTATCGCACTCGTTGATTTTAAACCCATTTGCCAACATTGTTTGATCAAATTTGGCATGCCATTGTTTGGGTGCTTGTTTAAGTCCATAAAGCGACTTAACAAGTTTGCACACTTTCTTTTCTTTACCAGGAACCACAAAACCCTCAGGTTGTTCCATGTAAATCTCTTCCTCCAATTCTCCATTTAAGAAAGTTGTTTTAACATCCATTTGATGGATTTCAAGACCATACACGGCCGCTAATGCCACTAACATCCTAATAGATGTTATCCTCGTTACTGGCGAGTAAGTGTCAAAGTAATCAAGGCCTTCCTTTTGTCTATAACCTTTGACAACAAGTCTTGCCTTATATTTGTCAATAGTGCCATCAGCTTTCATTTTCCGTTTAAAGATCCATTTCGAACCTAAAGGCTTATTTCCAGGAGGAAGATCAACCAATTCCCATGTATGGTTATCCAAAATTGATTGAATCTCACTATTGACTGCCTCTTTCCAAAATGCTGAATCAGAAGACGACATAGCTGCTTTAAAAGATTGAGGATCATTTTCAAGCAAGAATGTCACAAAATCTGGTCCAAAGAAAGTAGATGTTCTTTGACATTTGCTATGCCTTGGATCTTCTACACTTGGAGTATTTTCCTTTGGTTCTTCCCGAGGTCGTTTAGGTCTTTCACTTAACGACTCGCATTCAGTTTTATACGGATAAATGCTTTCAAAGAATTCAGCATTATCTGATTCCATTACCGTATTAACATGAATCTCAGGATTATCGGATTTATGGACCAAAAATCGACATGCTTTACTGTTTGTAGCATATCCAATGAAAACGCAATCTACTATTTTTGGTCCGATTTTAACCCTTTTAGGTAAAGGAATTTGTACCTTTGCTAGACACCCCCACACTTTGATATATTTCAAGTTGGGTTTTCTACCTTTCCATTTTTCATATGGAATAGATTGCGTTTTGCTGTGGGGTACTCTGTTGAGTATTCGGTTAGCTGTAAGGATAGCTTCCCCCCACAAACTCTGCGGTAATCTGGAGCTTATTAATAAAGAATTCATCATTTCCTTTAATGTACGATTTTTCCTTTCCGCAATTCCGTTGGATTAAGGTGTGTAAGGTGCAGTAGTTTGATCGATAATTCCATATTCCGAACATATTTCTGCAAACGGAGATTCATATTCTCCACCTCTATCACTTCTAATCATTTTGATCTTTTTATTCAATTGATTCTCTACTTCATTCTTGTATTGCTTAAATGCTTCAATTGCTTCATCCTTACTATTAAGCAAATAAACATAACAATATCGAGTGCAATCGTCAATAAAAGTAATAAAATACTTTTTCCCACCTCGAGATGGTGTCGACTTCATATCGCAAATGTCAGTATGAATTAAGTCTAAAGGATTTGAATTCCTTTCAACAGACTTATAAAGATGTTTTACAAACTTAGATTCAACACATATTTAACATTTCGATTTATTACACTCGAATTTAGGCAATACTTCTAAATTAATTAACTTCTTCAAGGTTTTATAATTGACATGTCCTAAACGATTATGCCATAAAATCATTTGACTCCAACAAATAAGAAGAGGCTGAAATTTTATTCATAGTATTAACAACCATTACATTGAGTTTGAAAAGGCCCTCCGTGAGGTAGCCTTTTCCAACGTACATTTCGTTCTTGCTTACAACAACTTTATCAGAAGCAAATACACATTTGAATCCATTCTTCACTAGTAAAGAATTAGAAACTAAATTCTTCCTAATAGTAGGAACATGAAGAACGTTGTTGAGCGTTAACACCTTGCCGGAAGTCATCTTTAGGAAAATCTTCCCATAACCTTCAATCTTGGCTGTTGAGTTATTTCCCATGGAAATCTCTTCTTCGGGACCAGCAGTAGAGTAAGTAGCAAATGCTTCTTTGACAGCACAAACATGTCGAGTGGCTCCAGATTCAATCCACCACTCCTTCGGATTCCCAACAAAGTTGCATTCCGAAAGCATTGCACAAAGATCATCNTTTGTGACCAACTCTTCCACAATTGTGGCAGTTGCCCTTGAATTTCTTTTTGTTCTGCTCCTTAGTCTGTCTAGAAGATCTCTTCCTCTTCTTACTTTTTTGAGCAGTTTCTTCAACGATATTAGCTCCCATGATCGTTGAATTTCCACGAGACTTCTCGGCTGTTTTGTTGTCTTCCTCAATCTTGAGACGAATCACAAGATCTTCCAACTTCATTTCTTTGCGCTTGTGCTTGAGATAGTTCTTGAAATCTCTCCAAGAAGGAGGCAACTTTTCATTGCAGCCACTTGAAATGCTTCATTCACGACCATGTCTGTCTTGTACTTCTTCTCCGAAGGCGAGCGAGCGACGACGACGGCGCGAGGCTTGCCTTCTTCTCAACTCTTTAAGAGCTAGAAGAAGAGCTTCTCTATATATACACATAGATTTTCTTTCCTTCTTCCAATGAGGGACAAAGTGCACTAATTCAAAATTTCACTTCCCTCCATTTCTTTTCCCACCATTTTCCATCCACTCTCTTTAAGCTACACCAAGCTTAAAATTAAGCTAAACTAAGCTTAAAATTAAGCTACACTAAGCTTAAAGGCCAACAAATAGCATGGGCTAGCCAGTTTTCGGACTGATAATTGAAAATAGCCTGCGTTTGCAAAGTCATTGAAAAATAGCCATTATTTTACTGCAACATGAAAAGTTCCAACATAATATACTGGAGATTGGTTCACTTGTGTATGAACTTCTACCATATTATGCTGGAATTTCAACACACGAAAAGTTTCATCATAATATACTGGAGATTGGAGCACATGCTTATGAACTTCCAGCATATTATGTTAGACTAATATATTATACTGGAACTCCAGTATAATATGCCGTAAGTCTAGTATATTATACTGGAACTCCAGTATATTATGCTGCAATATCTTTTGGATTTTGAACAGTGATTTCGTTTAAATTTATTTTTACATAAAAAGTGGCTAAATTTCAATTATTTTTAAAACTGTAACTATTTTTCAATTACCATTCACAAATCTAGCTATTTTTGAATTTTCCCCGAGAAATCATCAATAGATCATAGTTAGAGTGCACATACTTTTTGAGACATCTCCAATTAGAAATTCTCACGGAAAATAAATGTTCTAGCTAGTGATGGCCATCAAAGCATTACTCAGAATAAGTTATTCTAAAATTTCAACCGTAAACATCTTTTCATACGTGTTCTTCCCTTTGCTTACTCTTAATAAAACAGAAATAGAAAAAGCTCAAAGTTGCACACCTTCTTTATTTCATGTAATTAATTTTAGTATACCTGTGTTGAACGTAAATTTTATGTCTATCAATAAAAGTGCGTAAAATATTGAACAAAAAATAAATTTTGACTATGAACTTGAACTCATAATAAGTACAGTAATTTCTTTCACCTCATAATAAGGATTGAAGATTTAGGAAAATTCATTAGCTTATGCATCTACGTTACAATATACAGTAATAAGTTCACATGAGTTGGACAACATACCTTATTATTCTTCAAAGTTTGCCCAATATTTAAGTGCAGTTTATTTACATATATTATTTATAATACCAAACAAAAGTTTCTTTACATATTAATATCAAATATAGATTCAAAAGAAAATTTTGAACTAAAAATAGGGATTGAGCATATTAGAAAATTTTATTACCTTACGGCATGGCATACGCAAATTTTTTTATAGTAGTTTATCGACAGCTGTCTAAATTCAATGAATTGGATATAACTTTCAAAACACAATATTGTAAATTGTTTTCGTGCGCAAGGTAATTATATTAATTAGCAAAATTCTATATTAAAGTGAGACAGAAAAATCATGCACCACATTTTAAAAATAATATTTCATGAAATATTTACGATTACGAATGGGAAATAGTCCAAAATTGTTTGCCTAAACGGATGAAATTGTCAAAAATCTGGCTAGATGCAAGGACGTCAATTGCCTATCTCTATTCTTTAATTAATAAAATTATTAATAAAATCATTAATTGAGAGTTAGAATATCTGATCAAATTTCTGTTACATAATACAATTACTCTAACAATCTCTGTAAAATTTATAAATACATCAACCTTTAAATTGATAATAGTATATGAGATATGATAAAAAAAAAATTATAATTGACAACTTTTTAATTCACAATTATCAATCAATAATAAACATACATATGTTGTTATATAACTTCAAGAAAAAAATTAAAGGTTAAAATATTTACCTCAATTCACAAGCAAATTCACCTCCACAGATAATGACACTATTAAAAGTTTATGATAAGAATACTAAATGCTTTTTCTTTTATAAAAGTATTCAACTCCTAATTCTAATTATTTTAGTTTTAAAATTCTAGACTAATTGTTGAATCCTAAACCTATAGAATCTAATTCTTCGAACTTTTTTTGTTTACCCAACGGCATTGTTACACTAATTATGAATTCTAAACCAAAAATGATAATTTGAGTTGAAAGTGGTTGAAGGTTTTAACTAAAATATCTATAAATAATCTTTTGGTTAAAATTTAATAAAAAATAAAAAACTCTTAAACTTAAAAGAGCTCACAGTGCTCCAAAGTTTCCTAACAAGAAAAAAATAAAAAACTCTTAAACTTAAAAGAGCTCACAGTGCTCCAAAGTTTCCTAACAAGAAAACTATCGTGTTATTATTTTCCTTTTACAAATATGGTATATTACCAACTTCTAATAAGGAAAATTTTAATAACTCAAATTTTAATTAATTTTAAAATCTTAAATATTAAAAAAAATAATTAAATAACTATTTTATTTAGTGTGAACTCTATTTTTGAAAGATAGAAAAGACGAACGACGACATTTCACTAAGGATCTTCGTGCTTTTAATATAATATGAATAGATATAGATATTTGACAGATTTTTTTTTCTGAATTTACTCTTAAAATAATAATACAATAATTAAATATAAATAAAATCCAAATTAAAGACAAATATGGCATAGTTTCTTTCTAAAAATGCTTGTGTCGCTAGAAAATAAGATATACGACAAACAAAATTTCTTTTGAATAAATATTTCTATTGACTTCAAAGTCTTTATATGAGTATTGGTCGTTCATATATTTTGTTATAAGAAAAGATTTGTTATAAAGTAAAATCTTAATTAATTTTAAAGCCACAAATTTTAGACTTTCTATCTATTAAGGAAAGATTTAATAATTATATTTTTAGTTATTTTCAATGTCCTAAATATTAGAAAAAATATAAATGTCTACTTTATCTGGTGTGAATTTAAAGAGTAAAAACGGTGAATAACATTTTGCTAAGACTATTCATAATTTAGAAAATATTTGAATTAGTTTTTTAGTTAACAAATTAATTCAACAACAACAACAAACCCATTTGATCCCAACATGTGGGGTCTTGGGAGGATAGTCTGTATGCAGACCTTACCCCTACCTAATGCAGGTAGAGCAGCTGTTTCCAATAGACCCTCGGCTCAAGAAGGGCAAGAAGAAGAATAGGAATAAATATATATATATATATATATATATATATATATACACACACACCTGAATATATATTCACCATTATTCTCTTGCTTTCTAGTATATCGCTTGCTACAGCTGTTATTTCCCAATGAAGTCTATTTAATATATTATCTACTTGATAGTATTCCTCGTATTGTTCTACAAATGTTTTAAGTCTAATAAGCCAGCTATATTTCTTTTCGTTACTAAGTATTATATATATATATATATATATATCAACAGGGAATACAATAAAACCCAATAATAGCAAAAAGGAATATAATACCTGAGACGAACAAAACCACATACCGTAATAAAAATCTAAGGATACGAAGGGAAATACATGCCACTAAGCCTATCGGTGAACACTATAAACTACTTACTAATCTTCTACCTTAATTCTCGACCTCCACACCCTCCTATCAAGTGTCATGTCCTCAGTGAGCTGAAGCAGCGCCATGTCCTGCCTAATCACTTCTCCCCAGTACTTCTTAGGCCTACCTCGACCCATTCTCAAACTCTCCAAGGCCAACCTCTCACACCTCCTGACAGGGGCATCAATGCTTCTTCTCCTAACATGTCCGAACCATCTCAGCCGCGACTCCCGCATCTTGTCCTCCATAGAGGCTACTCCCACTCTATCCCGGATAACTTCATTCTTAATCCTATCTCGCCTGGTACACCCACACATCCATCTCAACATCCTCATCTCTACTACTCTCATCTTTTGCACGTGGGAGTTTTTGACTGGCCAACACTCAGCCCCATACAACATAGCGGGTCGAACCACCACTCGATAAAACTTACCCTTAAGTCTTAACGACACATTCCTATCACATAGCACACCGGAAGTGAGCCTCCACTTCATCCACCCCGCTCCGATGCGATGCGTGACATCTTCGTCAATCTCCCCGTTACCCTGGATAATAGACCCGAGATACTTAAAACTCGCTCTCTTGGGGATAACTTGAGCATCAAGATTAACCTCTACGTCTGTATCATGGGTCTCACTCAATTTGCACTCCAAGTATTCTGTCTTGGTTCTACTCAGTTTGAAACTTTTAGACTCCAAGGTCTGTCTCCAAACCTCCAACCTCGCGTTAACTTTGCTACGCGTCTCGTCATCAACACTATATCATCGGCAAATAGCATGCACCAAGGCACCTCCCCTTGGATGTGACGCGACAGTACATCCATCGCCAAGGCAAACAAAAATGGGCTAAGAGCAGATCCCTGGTGCAACCCCATCACCACAGGGAAATGGCCCGAGTCACCACCCACCGTCCTCACCCGAGTCTTAGCAACACTAAAGGAAATAATTCAAAGATTTAATAATTTATTGTCAACATTAAAGGAAATAATTTATTTTTTTGTTGATTTAAATTATTAATATTGTTCATCTCCAATTTTAAATATTTAACTGTAATATAATTTTATCCACTAAAAATTCTATTCCTATAGCCTTTATGCCTAAGAATCGATTTGAAAAGGAGTTAAAAACGCAAAGAAACGCAAATCCTTTACTTCTTTCCCTTTCATTTGCTTTTCTTTATTTTCTTATTCTGAATAGAAAAAGTTCCTCCTCCTCTTTTTTTTTTTTTGTTTTTTTTGACAGAAATAGAAAAAGTTCAAAGTTGCACACCTTCCTTATTTCATGTAATAGAAGAATTAGCACTCTAATTTCCTCCTCTTTTTTTTTTTATTTTATTTTATTTGACTCCGTGTTTCTAAGGCCTTTTTTTTTTAAAAAAAAAAAAACGGGATGGCAGCATTTAGTTGATCTCCAACTTTTTATGAAATTTCCATGTGCTTTTCATCTCTTTTATAAAAGTTTCCATATGTTCTTAAATTTGTTTGGTTTTCTTAAATCATTGATTTTTAAGTAATAAAAAACTAACCTAAATAGTCACTCACGCAGCTACTTAAATTAAACATAGCTGAAAAATATAAAATATATATAGTTCACGTAAAATATATGGATAATCGTATATAATCTATGTATACCGACTAAAAAAGTAAACAATAAATTTGGCCGGCTATTTTTATAAAGATTCCATGGTTAAATTAGGTGGACCAAAAGCCCTTCTCTCACCTGGGTGGATGGTACTAACCTTCAAATTTTGTTCGAAAATATCTCAACTTCACTTGTTAATTAGTAGAATTAATTAACATGAAAATCCGAATTGGCTAGCCAATTTTAGAATAAAATAAAAACAGCAATTGGCTGCTTGCATGAGTGAAGCGGTAGGATTAATAATCCCAAGAAATGGTAGAATGGGAATTATATTCCAATTGCGTCAGTTTCAAGGTTTGACATCTCTTCTAATAAGTACGAGAGATGAAAAAGAAGAGTAAATTTTATGAAGAAGAACATGCTTCCAAGCTATTATGCAGATATATGTAACATTTGCAGGCAAAATTTACTCCTTGAAAAAGGGGAAAAACACATATATTGAGGAGTTTGTATTCTCCAGTGTTATTTATACATATTCCCAAACACTACATATCTTTCCTGGATCACATACTCCATGCACAGAGTTCTATGTTTATTAGTAATAATTTAATTTATTATTTCTTGAAGATAGAATAAATTACATAGAACAATGTTGAAGGTAATTAAAAATAATAGTTGCATTGGCTTTGCATTTTAATTTAGAATTTATAATGGTGAAATATTATTTCTTTTTACTAGGGAATATATTAAATAGTGTTCAGATGAAAACTTTACCAGCTAGCTCTTTATCTTTGGCTTTTCCTTTCTCTCTCTAAATGATCAATATTTACCACAAGACTGTAAAATTGAATTATTTTGGCTATAAATCATGATTATAGTTTAGCATTTTCGAGATAGGAATGTCCAATAAATTTGTACAGCAGCAACCCTCGATTGGTTGAAAGCTACTCCAAAATTATAATTGTTGCATTTTATGTTTGTACACTTGTAAATTTAAAAAGGAAGTGAGTTTAATCTTTTTATCCAAGAGAAAATTTAGTTTTTAAATATAGGATTAATGTTTAGGCATGCCGTAAATAGTAGTAGGCAAGGCAATTAATAAAAAAGTACTGATCGATATGCATATTTACTTTAATTATATTTTTGCCTTTAAAAATATTAATTTATGCATTGTTAATATATGCCTTTTTGTTCTATATTATATTGTGGATAAAGAATACAGATTGCGACTTAATTTAATGAAGGTACAGCGATTATTTATTTTTATGTAACTAACCAAGCACCGTATTATTTAACGGAATTTTTATTTATGTTAGGAACTAATTATAATAATACAACCATCCAAACCACTCATTATGAATTTTAAATGAAGATAATGGCATCAAATTTATGGCTAAGATTTGCTTAAAAGATTTGAATGCAACAGTAGAATAATCTGAAGCACGTTCCTTTTTGAAGGAAAAAGGTTGAGTTGACCTGTGGAAAACATGACTGGCAATAATATGATGACACGTGAATAAACCCAAACATAATACGACGTCACCGTCGGAGGAGACAGCTGCCGGAGACACCGCGAGTGAACCCATGTGTGAACACCACCATTCAACTTTTGACTTCTGGTCTCTCTCTCTCTCTCTTTTTTTTTTTTTTTTTTTTGGGTTTTCCCTGCATGGGATCCTGATTAATCCGAATATTGTAAGGTCCATTAAGGAAAAAAAACGTTCTTTATTGAAAAAAATTAGGACTGAAACTGATTGAGAACACAAGGATCATATGAAAACCAACGATTCGCTAAAAATGGTTGATTGATTGCCAGGGGCGGATGCTGTATGCTAGTAAAAGGAGAGTCTGGTGAACAAAGTTTTCGCTATGCGTGAGGTTTACGGGGGTTTATTGTATGCAGTCTTATCCTGTATTTTTACAAGAAGTTATTTTTATGGCTTGAACTCGTGATCTCCTGGTCACATGACATCAACTTTACCAGTTACGCCTAGTGACGGATCCAGAATTTTCACCAAGGAGTGTCAAAATATAAATAGTTAGATACATCGAAAACACTACTAAAAAATCTGATTTTATCGACGGACAAATTCTGTAGCTAAGAAGAAAAATTCGTCGCTAATCTCATTTAGCAATAGATTAGCGACAAATTATTAAGAAATTCTACTAGCTACGTGTGATTTAACGACATATTACCGACGACGTTCGTAGCTAATTTCGGTTTTTTTTTTGTAGTGAAAGCCAAGTGGAGTCAACGTACAGTAAATCGACATAAAATAAAAAAAATTCTATCTAGTAATATAGTGTAATTTTCCGGCGAAGGAATGTCGTTTGACGCCCCTTGGTTCAATGTGGCTCGCCACTGCTTACGTCAACTCTATTGTACGTATGCTAATGATTGGTTCAATTGAACTCATAACTTTCGGCGCATAGTAAAAATTTATATGTAAAAATTCGTTAAAGTTACAAAATAGTAAATTTGCACTTATAAATTTAAAAATATAATGAGTTCAATGCCAAAATCTTAAAAATTAAACGTATATATTTTAAATTCTGGTTCAACCTCTCTTAAATGCCATGGTTACAATATAACATAAAACTAAAAATAGAACAATCAATCGGGTTTTTTTTACCACGATTCTCAGGCGTCGTATTTATCTTTCTTTTTTCTATCTGCAGCATTAGTGTTATTCTCATATTTTTTGTTCTAAGATTTCTATTACTATATGTGATTTTTATTTTGCTTATCTTAATTTTTTTATGGTCATTGCCATTGCTTCTCTTCTATAGCTTCTTCCCACCGTATTTCCTTTTCGTAACTGTTGTGGATATATTTTTCTTGAGCCGATGATCTATTTAAAACATTCTCTCTATTCAAGGTAGGAATAAACTCTGCTTACAGCACCGTCTCCGCACCCTACTTAAGAGATATTGTTGTTGATATTGGTTTTCAAGCGCTTATAGCTTCTGTTAAATGGCACTGCTTTTATCATACCTCAGATAGATCAATGAGTTTTTGGACAACTTAATATGAATAAAAAAGGATGTAAAAGAAAAGATAACAAATGGTCAATGAAAGCCATAATCAGATCAATGAGTTTTTGGAAACTTGCCCTTGGAATCTTTACATTAAATTCTCATTGCATAGGAGTTTCGCCGAAATTTTTTTGACCTAATAATGTAATGCTCGTGTGGAAATAGTCTGAAATTAAATGACAAGTTCTTTTAGATATAGTCTCTTTTTTCTTCTCCCTTTTTAGTCGTGGATATTTTCCAACATTAGATTATAGTACCTTTTGAAGAATTCCAAGCATGATTTAATAAATAATTAAAATCTAATGCACTTTTCTCATTGTTAGTTTTGTAGGAGTCATGTCCCTGTATACTCCAACATTATACTAATCAGTAACCAATGGACAATCCTATATATACGTGACAGAAATTCAGGATTTCTGGTTACAACTAATGTACTTTTTAATTGTTTCGTTCACATTTGTCAGCCTTGGTACAACAAAATCTTCCCAAGGAAAAAAGAAAAAGAAAAAGAAGAGAACCTTACTAACTTTAATTACTGGTGATGCCTAAGTCCATTATTAGATAAATTAAAGTAGTAGTTAACACCTAATTTTGCAGCCATTTTGACTTGCCTTAATTGTATCTTTCCCTTACGCTATGCTAACTCTTAGAATTACAAACTCTTTAGCATAAAAATTCTTCTTTATGGTTGTCAAATTCCTCATTTATTAAAGCAAAAGTCTAAACATGTTGTCCTAACTTGTCAATAATTATAATTAATCCTCAATTTCGGTAGGTATGTTCAATAACGTGAGCTTAATACTAAAACCTCTAAAGGGAAAGTACATTATTCTTGTTCAAAAGTTGAATGGAAAAATTAATAAATAATAGATATTGAATCCCTTTATAATAAATAAGAGGTACGTAGTAGATTAGAGTAGCCAATGTTTTTGTCTCTTCATATCTGTGCTGGTCCTACATATGCATAGACCTTCAAATGATGAGATGTATGTATAACTAATTACTACTTTTTTTTAGTTAATACGATAGTATGTTTTATTTTTAGTTTTGTTAAAAATATTAATCTTTTTAGAAGAAGATAACTAAACGATTATGATTGAAACAAGATAGCGAAATGTTTAGATCATCCTATTGATAACATCAGTACCTTACTAGTGGTTGGGTTACATGCCAGCATAAGTAATTTATGATTGTGCCGTATATATCTTAAAATAAAAGTGTAGAAATTAAAATTTAAATGAAATATATGAGTTATTGATTTATATAGGTATAATATGTTCATATTATATGATCGTATGAGAAAACGACATGTGGAGTCGAAGACAGAAGACAATCAGGACCGAAGGCAACGATCTCGAAAAGAATGGTATTCATAAAGGCGAATTAAATAACATCCTGGACTCAAGATTTCTACTGTCTTATTTCGATTTCAATGCTAAGTCTTACATTTTTGTCTAATTTTTTTTTATCATTTTAGGATCAAATCGACTGACTTGTCTATAAACCACGTATAAATTCAACTGTACCGTTTTATCAGTAAACAATTTGGCGTCCACCGTGGGGCTTAGACAGTTGTGTAATTGAATTGATCCTTTCATCTATTGCTAACTTATTTGATTCTTTGTTCTTAGCAAAAATCATACAAAATGGAAGATAACGATGTGAACATCGCACACAATGCTGAGGCCCAGGGAAATCAGCTTCAGTACGAAGATTCAACCAGTGATAGCCACAACGAGAGATGAGGTCACGCCGGTTCATGGTGGGCAATATCCGCAACATGTTCAAGAAGAAACTCCTGATGATGCTGAAGACGAGCACGTCGTTGAAACTGTAAGGATCCCGAGGGAGCAACAAAAAGCCATTATGGGTCATCTCTCACGACATGATCAGGTCATGACGGAATTGAGGCAGGCATTGTTGGGTGCTTCCAACAACATGAATAAACGAGGTCTAGTTCCTTCTGGTGCTCTCATAAATCAAACAACGAAGAGCGTCAACAACAACACCCTGAGGGGCGAGGTAGGCTTTGATAGGGACAAGGGAACAGTAGCAGATCCGGTAACAACAATGAGAGTGATCACTTTAAAATCGAACTCATGCGGTTTATGAGGGAATTAAACGCCCAGATGGATCAAATTCCGTGCGCACCACCAATACTGAAAGGATCAGACTCAAAGAAGTGCACCTAATTGCCGTTCAAACCAAGTGTGACACCATAATTGATTTCGAAGCGGTTCAAAATTCCAGACATGCCGAAATATTATGGGACTTCAAATCCTAAGGAACATATCACCACATATACAACGACGGTGAAGGGAAACGATTTAGTTCATCACGAGATTGAGTCAATTTTATTAAAGAAATTCAGGGAGACCCTCATGAAGGGGGCCCTGACATGGTATTTTATCTTACCCGAGAACTCCATAGATTCCTTCGAGATGCTCGCAGACTCTTTCATCAAGGCCCATGCTGAGGCCAGGAAGGTACAAGCCCGAAAGACCGACATATTCAGGATTGCATAAGGAGAGTTCGAATCATTGAGGGAGTTCGTGACCCGATTCCAGAAAGAAAGGATGTTGCTCCTGGCCGTACCAGACAAATGGGAGGCAGAAACATTTACTAAAGGGTTGAATCCGAGAAGTTCTTATGCTTCCCAAAAATTGAAAGAAAGTCTACTTGTGTTCTAGGCAATAACATGGGAGGATGTTCACAACCGGTACGAGTCAAAGATGAGAATTGAGAACGATCAGCTTGGTTTCCCAGCGTCGGCCAAGGGTCGGGACCGGGAGAAGAATAAAGAGAAATTAAAGGATAATTTTGACACTAAATCGACGTTCTTCAAGGGGTCGGGTTTTTCCCTATGAACGGGTCGAAGGACGTGGTAGAGGTTTCCGGTCGGTGGATAGATTCGCTACCGATAGGAGAGCTGATCGTGGCCGGAATAACAGGTCATTGCAGGACAAGAAGACATCGGATTCTCGAGATTCTTCCTACCCCAGGATTTCTGAATATAATTTCAAAGTCATCGTAGTGGAGATGGTGTCAGCTATGAGGAACATTAAAGAAGCACGATTTCCGAAGATAATGAGATGCGGTCCCAGCCAAAGGTATCCTAATTTGTGGTGCGAATACCATGGGAGCAACGACGACCAGACAGGGGACTGCCGACATCTGCGCGAGGAGGTGGCGACATTACTGAAAAATAGTCATCTCAGAGAATTCTTAAGCGACCGGGCTAAAAAGAACTATGGTCGCAATCATGATAATGCAGAACCTTCAAAAGAAGGAGAAGATCCCCCATTTTTGACGATCAACATGATTTTTCGGGGGGAAAGAGATTAATGGTGTGACATTTTCGGTAGCAAAAAAGACGAAGGTGTCAATGACCCACGGTAAGAAACTCCGGGAAGTCGCTGATGACGACATTACTTTCACGGAGGAAGACGTATATGGACTGCTGCTGCCGCACAATGATGCATTGGTAATCTCTTTAAATGTCTTAGATTTTAACATTAAATGAGTTTTGGTGGACCCAGGAAGTTTGGCCAATATTATATAGTAGAGTGTGTTGGAGCAAGCCAAGATCACCGGAAGTATCATTCCGGCCACAAAACTCCTCGTCTGGTTCAACCTAGCGAGTGTGACAACCCGGGGAGAGATCATGTTTCCCACAAATGCCGAAGGGATGATGAAGACAACCCTTTTCGAGGCAGTGGACGGCAATATGGGCTATAATATTATCCCGGAGAGAACGTGGTTGCACGAGATGAGGGTTGCGTCGTCAACATATCATCAATTGGTGAAATTCCCAACTCTCGAGGGAATTAAAGAAATAAGCATTGACCAGCCGACAACAACGGAGATAAATGAAATATCAGTTTCCAGTAGCAAAGGGAAAAAGCATGCATCATAGCAATTATAGGAACTAGCGCCTGCTCCCGAGCCGAACGAATTCAACCAGGGTGAGGATTCATCGGAATCCTATAAGGTACCAAGATATTTCTAGTAATAGAAGAAATGGACGTAACAAAATCCATTGCAGAAAAACTTGAACTAGTCACATTGTTCGAAAAGTTCTTGGAGATGAGGTTTCACTTGGGGACAGGACTGAACCCCGAGCTCAGGTATGGATTTATCAAATTTATTAAATTTAACGTTAATTGTTCTGCATGGTCGCATGTGGATATGACAGGTATCCCTCCGGAAGTGGTCGTGCACAAACTAAGTTTGGATCCTAACATCCCTCTAGTAAGGCAGAAAAAACATCCTATCGTTGTGGTCAAAACCAAATTCGTCAAAGAAGAAGTAACTCGTTTGCTTGATATCAGTTCAATCCGAGAGGTAAAGTATCACGACTGGTATTAGTTCCAAAGAAGGATAACAAATTTTGCATGTGCGTAGACTATAAGGAGTTAAATAAGGAGTGCCCAAAAGACTCGATCCCATTGACAAACATTGATTAAATGATTGATGAGATGGCCGGACACGAGTTAATGGGTTTCCTCAATACTTATTCCGGGTAAAACAAAATCAAGATGAACTCAGAGGATCAGCAAAAAACTTCGTTCATAACGAAATTCAACACATATTGTTTTAATGTGATTCCTTTTGGGCTAATGAATGTCAGATCCACTTATCAGCGGGTTGTAAATAAAATATATGAGAAACAAATAGGGAAAATTATGGAGGTTTATATAGATGATATTCTAGTTAAGTCTTTGAACGCATGTGATCATCTTAAACACATGCAAGAAACATTTGGCATCTTAAGGATGCATAACATGAAACTTAACCCTGAGAAGTGTGCATTCGGGGTCAACTCCTGTAAGTTCCTGAGATTCCTGGTGTCGCAAAAGGGGATAGAGTTTAACCCCGATAAAATTAAAGCCATCGAAGAAAACCTGGACCAGCTATCAAGCGTGAAAGAGGTTCAAAGATTGACATGGAGACTGGCCGCTTTGAGCAGGTTCATTTTTCAGTCATCGGAGAAATGCCATCATTTATTTCACTACTCAATAAGAAGAACAACTTCGAATGGACTTCGGAATATCAGCAGGCGAATAACTATTGATATACTTAGCAGTCTCGGAAGTAGCGGTAAATGTCGTTTTAGTCCGTGAAGATGAAGGTATGCAATCTCTGAGCTACTATGTTAGTAATTTTAACGGGAGTAGAAACTCGCTATCCACATCTGGAAAAATTGTCCTTAGCTCTCGTAGTCGCCGCTCGAAACTTAGGCCTTATTTCCAATGTCATCTGATAGCCGTGGTGACCACTTTTACCCTGTGGAATATTCTTCATAAACCGAAACTTTCAGGTAGGCTGGCCAAGTGGGCAGTCAAAATGAGGTAATTCGACATAGGATATAAACCTAGGACTACGATTAAGTCATAAGTTTTGGTCGACTTCAGCCAGGGGCTGTTACCTTTGTCTACCAAAGAAGCAGTGATGGTGTTAGAATCGACATCAGGAGTTTGGACCTTGTTAATGAATGGAGCTTCCAATGTGAAAGGGCCCGGGCTCGGCATAGTTCTAACCATGCCCTCAGGAGAAACCCTAAGGCAAGCCATAAGAATCATTCCTCTGACACTAACATTGAAGCAGAGTATGAAGCTTTGGTTGTAGGACCTGACCTGGCTCAGGGACTAGACTCCGAGGTCATAGAAATTAAATGCGACTCCCAGTTGGTAGTAAATCAGGTCTACGGGATCTTCGAAGCCAAAGAGGAACGTATGCAAGAATATGTAGTGAAAGTCCAGGATTTGCTCATTCGGTTCTGGGAATGGTCAATTGCATACATCTCCGAGGGAAGAGAATGCGAAAACAGACACACTATCCAATCTTGATCGTCCACAAAAATGAAGGGATCAGGCTCCGGTACGTTCGTACAGCTTATACATTCGGTATTTGATGCAGATAGCTATTACGAGGTAAACCCGACCAATTTGATGTGGGACTAGAGAAATGAGATCATTGAGTATCTCGAGCACAGAAAATTTCCTGAAGATCCCAAGGCATCTCGGGCATTGCGCACTAAATCAGCTCTTTACAACTTCAAGGGAGGACAACTATATAGAAGATATTTCCAATGCCCGTTGACCCGATGTTTGGGAGCTTCCGAAGCTAACTATGTTATGCAAGAAGTCCATGAAGGGATCTGCAGAAACATTTCTTAGTGTTAAAATTAATTAGGGCAGGATACTACAAGACGCTAAGGCTTATGTTCAAAAATGTGATACGGGTCAATGCCACGCACAATTGGTACACCAACCGGCAGTATCACCACATTCAATTTTGTCACCATGGCCGTTCATGAAACGAGGGATGTATATAGTCGGTTCGTTTCCATCGGCCCCCGACAATGTAATGTTTCTTTTTATTTTAACTGACTATTTTGCTAAGTGGGTTGAAGCAGGTCCTTATCAGAAGATCAGCGAACGAGAAATGGTAGATTTATTGCGGGAGAATATAATTTGCAGATTTGGGATACCAAAAGAGATAGCATGCGACAACGGGCCACAATTTATAGGTGCAATGGTCACAAAGTTCCTTAATGACTTAAAAATCAAAAGGATCACATCATCACCCTATCATCCAAGTGCAAACGGTTAAGAAGAATCAACAAACTAGGTGCTTATACAAAATCTCAAAAAGAGATTGGAAGCAGCCAAAGGCAAATGGCCCATAAAGCTTCCAGGAGTACTATGGGCATACCGAACAATGGACAAATCAAGCACATGGAAATCTCCTTTCTCTGTTATGTACGGAGCAGAAGTCTTGATCCCGGTGGAAGTAGGGGAACTTACCTTGAGATATTTTCGGGTGGACGAACAAATAAACAATGAAGCAATGTTGGTCAAATTGGAGCTGCTAGATGAACGTAAGGACTTGGTGAATATAAGAATGGCAGCCTAAAAGCAACGAATGGAAAGATATTACAATTGAAGAGACAACCTCCATAATCTCAAAGTAGGAGACTTGATTTTAAGAAAAATAACTCAGAATACCTGGGAGTTCAATGCAGGGAAGCTAGGTCCAATATGGGAAGGTCTGTACCGGGTCTAAGCTGTCACTAGGAAAGGGTCATATGAGTTGAAAATCAAGACGTAGTAAAGTTGTCGAGCAACTGGAATGTGGCACACCTCAAGAGATACTATTGACGATGACCCTCTCCTATACTGAAAGTATGTGTTACACTCTTTTTCCTTTCGTCCAGTTTTTGTCCCAATTGGTTTTTTTTGGCAAGGATTTTAATGACCTTTACAACGAGCCACTATGGATCGTTTAGATAATCGTTTGGCTCAATAGCAAAAGTTCCTAAGGAGAAGTGATGTTTTCAATCGAACTGAATATTGTTTAACCATCTAATATCGGAATCTTCAAAGGTGCAAAACTTCCAGTGTTCAAATTCACATTCTTCGCATTCGAACACTTGCAGGGGGGGGGGATGATATGAGAATATGACTATAATTACTGTCACATCGACCGGGAACACAAAATCCGGAAACAAAATTGTATCATCGGGACTTCGGACTGCACGACCAATCCCGTAGAAATAAGTTGTACAAGTAAGACACAAGTAGGAAATATTTTAGCACAACGAATGCGTATGTAATTTTGAAAATGGAAGGAATAAAGTAAAGTCCTTTTATTTCTATCTTGTTTCTTGTCCTATCGATGAAATAATTTTATCATTTGAAAGTTAAACAAGTACTTCAAATGTGAGTGTCGTAATGAACAAGAGACGTCTTATTCAAGAGCACCGTAAACATAAGAGGGCCCTCTGTAATAAACCCTCACATTAAAGGGTTGATTTTGGAAGAACTTATGCCCGAAATCTAAATACTACTGGGGAAAAATACACCCGAAGCCTCTCATATCTCGGCGCGGAAAATTTGTGAGAATACTTAAGCAAAAAGAATGCAAAAAGAAAAACTTGTGCAATACTTAAACAGAAAGTACGCAAAGAGAAAAACTTGCACGATACATAAACGAAAAGATGATTCTATCCACAGTAAACGCTACAAGTGCAAAGATATGGGAAAGAAAAGAAAGCAAAACTAAGCTGCTGTATTAGGAAGAGAAGCATTTGCATCCCAAGGAGAACTGGGTGGACTCGCCGCCGGCTCAATATATTGGCCATCACCATTTTGGCCTTCAACATCATCAACTTTCAGTTCTTTTTCAGTTCGCGAGAACTCGGAACCAGAACTAGAAGAGCCAGTAGCATCAGGCCAGACTAAGAGACCCCTTCGGGAAGTTGACTCCAGCTCACATGCCTTAGCAATTTCGACATCAAAGTCAATGATACCCCCTTTGACCACTTCCAAGGTTTTTCTCCTCAAGCTATAGATAGAATGTAATTTTTTAATAATGAAGGAAGCCGCTGGACGCTGAAGCTCTTCCATAAGCTGGTAAACCTCGGTCGAAAGATTATTCCTCTCTGGCCTAATGGCTTGAAGGCTATCATCGAGGTCACGGATAGTGGAGTGAAAAACTTTGTTATGCACTATACATATCTTATTCCTCTCTTCTAATCGTGCACTTCTCCTCGGCAATAACAATTTCTTCAGCTTTGGACTTCAAAGATGCCTCCAAATTATTTAATCTTTCAGTAGAGGCAGCCTCGCGATCGGATGTAGCAAGAACGATATTGTGGAGCTCGACCCATTTTACCCTAGCTTCTTCAAACCGCACCCTTAACTAGGGAGTCTCCTGGCTAAGTGTCACTACTTCTTGCTCGCTTTGTTGCAATTGAGCCTCCAATTCTGCTGCCTCAACATCCCGTGTTTTCGGTTCTGAAAGGCGGGCATCAATCTGATCCCGCTCGGCCAAAAAATTATCCCGCTCGAATGTGAGTTCCTCCTTATCAAGAATCAACCTTTGAAGTCCCTCGAAAGCAAGAAAGTTAGTCTATAAAACAGAAATGCAAACTCAAAACCTTGCCATAACAACGATAGAAGAAACAACAAAAGAGAAAAATATTGTACCGCCACTGCATGTTTCATGGCATTGTTCAAAAAACACTCTCCCGAGAAATATTGTATTTTAATCCTATCTTTTTCTAAATCTAGAGGCTTTAGATAATTAGCAAGTTCCACCGACGGGGACAAAAAATGACATCCGGAGGGTGACGCTCTTCCTCCTTTGGGGATCTTCGGAGGGGGCAAAATAATAATGCCCCAAATTCCCATGAACGGGGACTGGGGAAGATGGACATTGATCCACATCCAATCCACACTAAATAGTAAGTGAAAACGGTCATTGGAAGAATAATACCCAACAAGAGTCGGAGTTGATTTCCATAGAGATTTAATATGGGTGTTAGGGTATACACTTGATGAGAGAAAATTAAATAACTAAATTGCGCTTCCAAACAAAGGTTTTTTTTTTCTACTTGTAATTATCACTAACTATTATAAACTAATGAGAAGAAACTAGAAAGCGAATGATTGTTTTTGTTGTTTTACCAAATGGTTAAAAATCCTAGGGATGTGACCTTGATTTAGGTGTTCGCCTAATGGGTTAAGTACGTTAACACTTATTTTATTGATCGGGGTGTATTATAGCTCTAAACTCTAAGTTACTCACTCAATACCTCTCGGTCATAGAGTAATCTTGCCCAATTTGGATTTCTCAAGCCCAAATGGGTATCAAGCTAAATAGTTGATATGATCTCAAGTCGGATTTTCCCTATCTCTAATTCAAACCCTTTAATTAGGCTAATCAAATCCTTAGTTAGCCTAATTTCTTGTTAACTAAGCTTTCCTAGACTAGGTCCCTCTTTCTCAAGTAAAGACCAAGTCAAAAAGGTATGAATTATTGTTTGTCTAATATTAAAGCATAAAAAAGGCTAAATAATCAACATCCAATCATAAATAAGCATTAAATTAAATACCCATAAGGTTTACACACTAGGTTTGGGTCACAACTCTAGTAAGAGTCTAGCTACTCATAGTGGAAAATAAAGAAAACAAAGAAGAAATACTAATTAAACTCATAATCTAAGAAAAAAAATGATAAACTATGATGTTTAAATCCCAAAATGACCACAAATTTCCAAAAATGGAAAATTACAACGGCTACAGCTGCTTGAACTTCCAAACTATGTGATTCCAATTTATTTATAATGGACCCAAATTTTTTGATAAAAATGCCCCTCGGGAGGTTTTGCGACAACACAATTCCATGTGCAGTCCGCACGTTGCTTCAGCTTGTAGGGATTTGGAATCTGCAGCCGCAAAATTTGGTCTGCGGCTGCACAATTCTTGCGCAGTCCGCATTTCAGGAAAGACTTCATGTCTTGGTCACTTGCACACTCTTTGAACTTTTCAACTCTCTATCAGTGGGGACCCTGTTCTACGGCTGCACAATTCACGTGCGGTCCACACTTCAGCTTAAAATTTGTTGGGCTTCTTCACTAGTTCTGCGGCTGCAGAGAGAATTCTGCGTTCCGCACGTTCTCCTATGGCTGTAGAAATACCTCTGACTGAAATTCTTGTATACTGCACCTATTCTTTCCCTGTGAGATGGAACACTCCTTTTTGAGTCGGATTTCTTCATGAGATCCTAAATTTCCAACATTCCTGCAATTTGCACACTTTCATTAGTGTTGAGAACATAAATCAATACTTTCCGACTAAAAGAAAAGCAAAAAGGTGCTAATAAGTGGTCAAAATACACACTTATCAACTCCCGCAAACTAAAGTCTTTGCTTGTCCTCAAGCAAATAAATTAGTTCCCACCTCCTCAAAGTTGAAGGTCATTTCAGCTAGTCAACGGTAAGCCATTCATACTCAGTTGGGACCAATAATTAACCACATTACTCATGCATTATCAATAAGGTGACAAGTCGAATATTCATGCACATATAGTTCTAACGTGACATTTGAGCATCAAGAATTGACTTTACTCATCTAGGGCTCTTGTTCTATCATGTAGGTCATGGTGGACTCCAAACTCTTCTTCCTCTACCTTCATTTGCCAAACTCAATTAAAAAGTTAGCACTCGATCTTAAGATTCATGAAAAGTTCACTCTTCTCTCACAAGAGAATGTCACAAGTACAGCTTCAAGTACCATAGGCTTTCCCCTCATTTATATCACCACTAATACAAGCTCACTCAGTTCGAATCAAGTAGGACTTTTTTCGGGTCGTAATGAAGGCTTTTGGATTAGGGTAGGATACCATATGGGTAAGTGGTTACACCTTTCCTTAATCTCTCTAGATTTTCATTTCTCGGCTCACAATTACCAATTCTTAAAGGCAGATCTTTTTATTGGGGGCTAGAGAGACTTGATGTCACGCCCCAAAACTAGGGGGCGAGACCGGCATCCGGTGCCTCACCTATCCTTGCGTACCAACTTGCAACTAAGGGACTCTTAACATATAATGTCATACTTTGGTCATGACCACATTTTAAGACAATTTTCAAAGCAAAGTATGACACTGAATGGAAGCTAACGCTGAATAAACATCAATATAAAGCTGGGCCGACAAGGCCGTCATAACTACTATAGCTGATAAACCAACAAAAAAAATATAAATACAAGGCCTACAAGCCCAACATACTGCACTAACTAACATGATATGTCTACAAGCCTTTACTGATGGATGTACTGTGAACGGAACAAGGCCCCGACCTACCCTTAACCTATATACATATATACAGAGGATGTACACAAAACTATAGACCCACAACTCTGAAGGACGTGGAGCTTACCGATAAAGCTGAACTCGGGCAACACTTACTGAGAAGGTCTACCCGTCTGTCTGTCTGAACCTGCACGCATGAAATGCAGCGTCCCTAAAAAAATGGACGTCAGTACAAAATAGCGTACCAAGTATGTAAGGCAATAAAATAACGAAACGATGAAACTGAACTGATAATATAATATTTGAAAGTAACTGGGAGTCAAATATGATCTGGAGATATACTTACATGTTGATACTGACTCAACTCTCTAAATATAGTAAATAAAATAGATATCCGGCCCTATAAGGCTTGGAATATGTAACTGCTCTGCCATAGTAGGCTCGCTCATAGGCGCTCGGCCATACTATGCTCTGTATCTCGACCATGTTGCACTCGCTCATAGACGCTTGGACCCCGTAAGCTCGGTATATAACTTACCCTCTGATCAAAGGTTTCCTAATAGGGGCCTGCCCCCCGATTATAGTTTGATAGTGGGGAAAATATTATAATACTGAATATATATATAGACCCTCAACTCTCTTGACTGGAAGAAGACAATACTCAATTGAATATGAAGTCCCGATAAGGAAAAATACTGAAACTTATGAGACTAGGATAATGTATATAAATTCGGGAGTATGAACTTCTCTTTATGCCTCGTTATCAAACACCTGTAGTTACGAGATCATGCCAAAATGAAAGAAAGGCTTAACCTTAACATAACTGGAGTAGGAAAAAATCCATATGATATTCTTAAGAAAGATTGCACCGTACTCCCTTAGAATCGCAAAATCCCATTGCTATTACGCAGTATAATTTCGTATGAATTCCTTTGCTAAACCAAGAATTCCCATTGCTATTACAATATGGAGTCTCGTATGAATTTCAAAATTCCTCACCTTTTCGTCCTTGGCTTTCCCTTTCTATAACTCCCCCAAAATGAATTTTGATATCAATTGAAGATAAAGTGTAAGGATGACTCATATAACTTCCCTTTCTACGTGTTTTCAAGGAATGGCCAAGACTATTGTATAACATTTCTTTGCTGAAGCTATCCATTACTTTGAAGATGTAAATGTCTTCAATTTTGTGAATTAAAGAAGTCTTTTGATAACATTCTTCAACCCAAAGAGATAAGGTGCTCATCTCTTGAAGTGTTGCCACCTTGCCAGGTGTTTCAAGAGTCACTTAGTGGATTCCGTGTGGCTGCCACGTTGGGGAGTTAATTCTTATCTCATAATTATCCACTTAATTCCTTAATCAATTTGTTAATTTCTCATTAACCAATAATTATCCAATTATCCACATAAGTAGGAATTATCTCAAATTACTTAAAATACTACACGCTTTTAACACACCTTATACACCTTACTATCATGGTCATGTGGTACCTTGTATGGCACTAGTCCATGAATACGGGGTATTATAGCTTGGATCGTATTTTATCCTCAAATTGTCAAACTCTGACGGAACTCATTTTATTCGATTCGCCTACCCTCTCACCTTCACGAATTTACTTATCACTTGTTTGAAATAACATAATGAATATAATCTCAAAATAATCTCATTCCCGAACTTACATCAATTTGCTTATGGTGTACTTTCACGTACGAAAACATGTGGTGTAACATCATTCCTCCCTTTGGAACATTCGTCCTCGAATGTTGACTGATGCACTTATCATTTTCATAACCTATGTCTTCCGAATACTTTATTACTCTCGCCATCTAGGCAACTGTTCTATAATAAATACAAAGGCCACATCATTCCCCCTTTTAGGCCACTTTTTAACACCACGACTTGTGGTCGGAACCTTTCCAATCTCGTAACTGCTGCCACCTTTTTTCATGCAACTTCAACCACTTTTTCCTTGTATGTGCGCCTATGCAACTCTTCCCTCCAGCTTTTAGCCAGTATCTAGGCCTCACTTTTGGGAACATAAACAGAATTATGACAAGCTGTCCCTCTGGGCATCATTAGATTTACTACATCTAAGTAGGTCATACTATACCATAGCTCGTACTTCGGTTTGCTACCAAACTCTAGGTTACTCTCTTTGCTTATCCTATATGTATAAATCTAAGTACTTTAATACTTTCTCATTACTGTTCATCTTAAGACTGATGGCCTAATCATCTCATACTTTGTAACTTTTATCCATCCATTGTTGATTTACCTCAATGTTGATCCATCATCTACCACTGACAATTTGACCTCTTATGTAACACTGCTGCTAGGGCTCACGCCGCATCGAGGAACATTTGAAGTGATTTTCCTGATCCACCTGAGGCCATACCATACTTCTATAACCGTATTTCATAGCATCCCAATGTGATTCACCTTACGTGGATATTTTAATCCTATGCCGTCCATGAAATCCTTTTTTTCTTCAAATCATTACTCAATCGAAGGCCCAAAAGACGTCCTTCATTTATCACAATTACACCCCTATTCTACTACAAGGGCAACATTCCGTCTCTTTTAAATGCTACTAGTCTTAGACTTCTTTGAGTTTATTCAGGCTATACTGAGCTTTAGAGAACCCATCAGCTCTTTTTTTTCATGGGCTTAATCTCGAGAACTTATCCATTCTCGTCACTTTCTCACTCGCCCTTTCTTATCCTTACTACTGTCTTCCTAAAACCTTGTCGCTTTACTATATATATTCATTTATACTACTCAGGACATTCCTTTAACTTGCTTGCACCACAAATTTCCTTATGTTATTTTGGAACATCAAGCCAGACATCACATCATCTTAAACTCTTCTTTACTCTTTTAATTAGACCTTTCGATACCTAAAAACCATAGACTGGGAGGTATGCGACCAATGTTACCGCTATCATTTCTGGATACTGAATCCCAACGCTTCTAGCCTTCTATCCGAAGTATGGATTATTCACAAACTTCTGCATTTGAGTATCTAGTACGTTGTTCACCTTTACCTTACTTACCTTAAAATCTTGCATCACATCTTCTATCTCTTTCATGACTTCTCTTTCACACATGCATAATTCACATTCACAACTTGAAGATCTATTATAATATTTGCACTTTGGTGCATACACAATCTGGTGGAAGCTTCATACTGACTTCTTATGAGGCTGGTATTTTTCTAATTGGATTTTTCGTAGGGCCGTTATAGAATATGGTTGTTGTACTATCTTTCTTGTACCTCTGATATTAAAAGTGATTATGTAATATTCTCAATCATGATGTCTATAATTTTCTGGGTCCAATAATCAGACTCCTGATTTACTTCATTGATGTAACTCTTTAGTTTCATTTTCCTTCTGATCAGCCTTTATGGAGGCTTAATCTATCTTCTGATCTGTGGCTCATGGTATTAGTTATTACTTTAGCCTTTCATAGACTCTATGGAATATTCGTGATACCATCATCTAACAATTCAATCTCTTGTCTATGATCTGGAGTCAATTCTTTCTTTTAACTTATATCAGAGTCTTCTACGGCTATATGATTGTCAACATATATGCTGAATGGATAATACTCCAAACTATTAAGTGCATTCATAATGTAACTAACTCTAGATAATTGATCGAATAATTCCTTTCGTTCCTTCTCAGTTTTTTTTAAAACATAGGCAGTTACTTTTCCTGGTCTTTCTACCCCCTTGTTGCGTGCATACTTAACTTATCTTAGTGCCCATACATATTGGAATTCCATACAACTTATATGATCTTAAATATCACTTCTGATTTAACTTTTCGTTCATTAGCCACGGTAGGTCCCACTTTCTTATGGAGTGCGTACAACGTTGTTGTGAGACTGTTGTTATAAGACCACTTCCTCTTTAGGTCACTGAGCTTAGGTTGAAGCCTTTTTCCTTACTTCCTAATCTAGTCTCATTGTAGTACTTAGGGAGGACGCTCTGACTCTTGTAAAGCTGCAAGCTTATTACATCGTATACTCGGCGGAATTTTAAATGTCCTTCCTCGCCTATAATTATCCGTAGTTACTTACCTCCACGCCCTTGTTCTTGTAGGGTTGCTTCTGAACTACTATTTTGACTATCTTTCTAGTGGAATTCTCTTTTATTTCTGTAACACTCATACGATATCTTTAACTTCCTCAACTCCTATATGAATATATCTCAAGTATTACAATGTCATAACTGCGAGGCTGAATTTACTATATTGGGTTTTACTATGTTTATCTTGCACGATATGCTGATTTATCAGTAACCTCTTGTCTAGCCGTAACTGGGCTCTTCCTAAATCAATTACTAACTACTCGTTGGCCCATTCTCACATTAATGTTCCGCGTAATCTTTCTTGGGTTATTTCCTTTATCTTAATGTCTCGCATTGGCTCCTTATTTATTAATAACATCTTGGGCAGGAACCCCTTACTTCCTCTCCTTGACGTCGTGCTTGCATAATGTTTTGGAATTGTAGCATATCTGTAGGATTTGAATAAGTGTAATATCCTCCCTTTCTCATTTTTATCGCATCGTTCCTTTACCATTCCATAATTACTAGAACCACGTAATTCTCACATAATGCCACATCACTCCATATTCCCCCTTTATAGGAGTACTAAGATTTAGTGCTACGATAATCTACGTATAGATGTTTTACCTCTTCATCTTTGGCGTCACATCATCGATGACCCTTAATTGACTTGCGAAAATCCTTCTGTACTAATGATAACAAAATTCCTTACTCACGAGGGTGACACTTAGTGTAACTGGCACACATAGTCCCTTAAGCTTAACTTTTCTCACATTACTTGCTTTAGGGAAACGTCTTCCTGAATGACCTTTAAGGGTTATTCTTCTGTCGTCCATTATTTTATTGCGGGAACGCAATCTCTAAAACTTTCATAATGGCGACTATTATCAAATCACTCAATCCCTAATTCATGTTTGGTTTATCTTGTTCCCCAGTCCATACTTTTTTATGTTACTCTGGGGTCTAACTTTTCTTTCTGGTAGTCGCGTTAGAGTCAGGAACTTATTTCTCAAATTGAGGATATGAATTTATGGCCTATACTCTTTTGTTGTCTCAAGGCCTGTCACCTCTCGTCTTTTCCTTCACTTGACTATAGATTCTGTAATACAATCATCATTCTAGTCTACCTTTGTCGTCCATGTATCACATCTTACTCATAATGCTTCGTTAACTCTCTTCTTATTTCCTGCTAACATATATGTATATCACTTCATTCTGAAAACTCAAACAAAACATTCTTTTGATTTTAGCTCCCCTTGCTCCATCCATTGGCTCTTCAAATTGCCTAACATTCTTTCTCTACTAGGGACGGGAGCCACACTGAGGTAATATTTATCCCTTCAAGGCTTCCAGTGCCTATCGTTGTAGTACTTATATCTAGTTGTACTATTTTAGAGCGCACCATCTGGGTGTCTCACAAGGAGATATATTACCACGTTCGCGCTAACTATCCTTCAAAAATTTCAACTAACACTAACAATCCATCCACCATTTTGGGTTACTCTAACCCTAACCGGATCCTGATATCCTGTCCTTCTCTTAAACTACACCTGTTAGTTTCCATAAGGCATAACTGAGATGGTTGTGGACGCTTGTACATACCTCTGCTATTGTTAAAGGTAACTCATAATGCTTATATGTCCTTTCCTGAATGGTAAATAATGATAATCTTCACTAGCTGGGTATCTCGTACCCTTCTTCATCTTGCTTCTTTTACCTGTTTAAACTTGTATCTACCTTATGATTCTCTCATTGTTTTTCACCATATGGGTGGATAGATATTCTTGCCTTAAAGCTCCTTATTAAAAACCTTACACGTCTTAGTACACACATGTTCTGCTGAAGACCTCACACTAGACACGAATTGTAGACTCCCTAGGACAGAACTGCTCTGATACCACTTTTGTCACGCCCCGAACCTGGGGAGCGAGATCGGTACCCGGGGCCTCGCCTATCCTTGCATACCAACTTGACACTAAGGGGCTCTGAACATATAATGTCATACTTTGGTCATGGACACATTTCAAGACAATTTGCGAAGCAAAGTATAAAACTGAACGCAAGCTAACGCTGACTAAACATCAATATAAAGCTGGGCCGACATGGCCGTCATAACTACTATAGTTGGTAAACCAACAAAATATACATACAAGGCCTACAAGCCCAACATACTGCACTAACTGATAGGATATTTCTACAAGCCTCTACTGATGGATGTACTGTGATCAGAACAGGGCCCCGACCTACCCATAACCTATATACATATATACACAAAACTCTAGACCCGAAAACTCCGAAGGACGTGGAGCTTACTGATAAAGCTGAACTCAGGCAACACCTACTGAGGAGGTCTACCCGTCTGTCTGTCTGAACCTGCATGTATGATATGTAGCGTCCCTAGAAAAAGGGACGTCAGTACGAAATAACGTACCGAGTATGCAAGGAAATAAAATAACTGAAAGCTGAAACTGAATTGATAATATAATAACTAAAAGTAACTGAGTGTCAAAGATGGTCTGGAGATATACTTACCTGCTAATATTGACTCAAATCTCTCAATATAGTAAATAAAATAGATGTCCGGCCCTATAAGGCTCGGAATGTGTAACTTCTTTGTCGTAGTAGGCCCGCTCATAGGCGCTCGCCATACTAGGCTCTGTATCTCGGCCATGCTGCGCTCGCTCATAGGCGCTTGGCCACAGTAGGCTCGGTATATAACTTACCATCTGATCAGAGGTTTCCCAATAGGGGGCTGCCCACCGATTATAGCTCGATGGTGGGGAAAATACTATAATATTGTATATATAGACCCTCCGCTCTCTTGACTGGAAGAAGACAATACTCAATTGAATATGAAGTTCCAATAAGGGAAAATACTGTAACTTATGAGACTAGGGTAATGTATATAAATTCAGGAGTATGAAATTCTCTTTATGCCTCGTTACCAAACACATGTAGTTACGAGATCATGCCAAAATAAAGGAAGGGCTTAACCTTAGTATACCTGGAGTAGGAAAAAATGCATATGATATTCTTGAGAAAGATTACACTATACTCCCTTAGAATTGCAAAGTCATGTTGCTATTACGCAGTATAATTTTGTATGAATTCCTTTGCTAATCCAAGAACTCCCGTTGCTATTACATATTGAGTCTCGTTTGAATTTCAAAATCCCTTACCTTTTTGTCCTTGGCTTTTCCCTTTCTATAACTCCCCCAAAATGAATTTTGATATCAATTGAAGATAAAAGTGCAAGGATGACTCATATACCTTCCCTTTCTATGTGTTTGCAAGGAATGGCCAAGATTATTGTATAACATTTCTTGTTGAAGCTATCCATCACTTTGAAGATATAAATATCTTCATTTTTGTAAATTAAAGAAGTATTTTGATAACATTCTTCAACCCAAAGAGATAAGGTGCTCATCTCTTGAAGTGTTGCCACCTTGTAAGGTGTTTCAAGAGTCACTTAATGGATTCCATGTGGCTGCCACGTTGGGAGTTAATTCTTATCCCGTAATTTTCCACTTAATTCTTTAATCAATTTTTTAATCCCCTATTAACCAATAATTACCCAATTATCCACATAATTAAGAATTATCTCAAATTACTTAAAATACTACTTGCTTTTAACACACTTTATACACCTTACTATCATGGTCATGTGGTACCTTGTATAACACTAGTACATGAATACGGGGTATTATAGCTTGGATCGTATTTTATCTTCAAATCGTCAAACTCCGACGGAACTCATTTTCTTCGATTCGCTTACCCTCTCACCTTCACGAATTTACTTATCACTTGTTTGAAATAGCATAATGCTTATAATCTCAAAATAATCTCATTCCCGAACTTACGTCGATTAACTTACGACGAAACTTTAACGTATGAAAATGCGGGATGTAACATCTCATTTATGAGCTTCCCTCAATTTATTTATGGCGTACTTTCACGTATGAAAACATGAGGTGTAACACTTGACATCATTATTTTTTGTTCATTTCATTCTTTTTCTCCCTTTAATACTCATGTTAGAGATCATTACCTCTTTTTAAATCCATCAACCCTTTAACTTATTTTTTTTTGGCATTTTTTTTATTTTTGTTCTTTTTATTTTCTTGCCTTCTCTTTTCATAGATATCATTTATTTTTCCTTTTTTGTCCCTTGATACATTTTTCAAATTCTTCATCTCTGTCCCAAACTTATGCTTTAATCACTTACTTCACAAGAGTGTAAAGGAAAGTACGGGTGCCAAGATAGGATCACGACAAAACGGGTAGAGGCCTATAACATGGTTATTAAATGAGAAAGGCTAAAGGCTCAAAGGAGGTTGACTAGGGATAACAATATTGGTTGGCAATAGAAAGCTCAAACCGGCCAAGGAAAGCCTACAATCACTTCTCAAACCAAGAAAAACATAGAATTTCGCCTTGAAACATATTTGGAGAAAGTTCTAGATCATTCGCACAGATACTTTGACTAGCAAAAATTCATCTCTCCCCTCACGCAACTAGATCCTAAAAGAGGATAGAGTCGAGCGCCTACAACAACCACATTCAAGTTTAAAGATCACTATGGTCCAATAAACCACTCGATGATTGACAAAGTCAACTCAAGAATCTCAATGTCATTAACTAGAGTTATTTCCTTCAAAAACCTTGTCTCGAACCATAAACACGTAGTTAAGTGTGTTGGTACTAAATGAAACATGATTAACTCTTCAAGAATGACTTGATTAGGATTTTTTATTCATTACTACTACTACTATTATTACCTAAACACTAAAACAAACTCATTCCCTTAAGAAGGTTGTCACTCCATCCATCGCTAGGACGAGTCACCCAGTTCAAACGAAAACTACTTTGGAATTCCGTGGCGTTAAGAAAATCAAAGGCTTATTATCAACGAAAGCATAAAAAAGAATCTACTTAACAAAAAAAAAAACTAAAATCGAAAAATAAAGAAGAATTGACAATAACTACTAAAGATAGATAAATACAAATAGGAAAATAAAGAGAATCATCAAATTATTATAGTCAAAATGTATCCAAAATTTGTCAATGTATCAAATAAACTCCAACCCCCCCTCCCCACGAATAAAAGTAAGCATTGTCCTAAATGCTTAGCGAAAGAAGAGAGGGTGAAGAAAACTCCCTAAGAATTCATGGACATCTCAGTGTCCCCAACAATATCATCTCCCTCAGGATCAACAAACTATATCTCATTATCATCAAATCTAGGCATGCCTGAGTTATCGAACATCGCACGCACTACCTTAGCAGTGTCGGCAGCAAGGTCTGGCTCTTCAGACTGGCCGGTTGGTGCTATCGGTGCAGATGGTGTTCATGGATCTAGGACGGACTGGTGCGGGTCAAGTATCATCAAAGGGTAGGTCTCCATCTGTGGAAAGTCTAGTCACCTCCTTTCTGAGTTTGCCCACTAATTTCTTGCTTGCCTGGGATTCCTCATCTTCTTCACTTCCTTTCCCAGTTCCTCAATAATCGACCTGTGTTGTACCAAGGTGTCCATGATCGTCTTATGGTTTTCCAGAATCTTCTTGAGCATCTCATCAATATCAGAGGGGGCATGTGGTGCCTGCATAGTGTACTGCACTGCAACATTAATGGATACGTCAGACAACTTAGAAGTAGTTGTATGCATCCAGTTGTTAAGACTCACCAACATCTGGGACTCACAGAGCGGATAGTGGAACTGTGGGCATGGACACTTGCTTCAGAACTGCCCTAGGGGCTATGGTAGGATCTAAGGATGATGGCGGAGGCATAGCAGCGGTACTGGAAGAAGGCTCAGCAGAGGTGGATGAAAGGTCCGCTGTCTTAGTAACTACCACTGCTGGCTCATCAGACTGGCCTGTGGTGGTAGAAGGCTTGACTTTCTTCTTTGTATTGGTCGCATCCATAATTGAATACCAGTCAAATGGCTTATTCGGCTTCACCTTGGTTTCAAAAGATCTCGGCTCCACCTTCGCATCGGTGAGGTACTTCGTGATAGTGTTGGGATAAGGGATAGGCCGAGCTATCCTATCGTGCTATCAAGGAAATATTTGCCGACATCACGACACCCACATTAATTGGGTACCCGGCCAAGATGGAAGCCACAAGAACAGCCCGAGGGATAGGAAGATGAGTCTCATTCTGGCTCGGATCGAGCTTACTACAAATAAAAGTCTGCCACCCCTTCGCCTCAAAGCTCAATGTGTTCCGTTGAATGGGAACCCCAGTTGTATGCCATGGTGGTGGTGGACCTGGTGGAACTAAGATCTCAGCCAGCCAAGGTTGGACTTCCTTCATCATTGCACATTTTTTCAGATACTCTTTTGGCTCAACATCCTCGAATCCCAAGTACGCGTTTTGTGTATGCTGATCAAACCTCACCTTGAGGTTGCGCACTTTGCTCGCCTTCGTCCCCTTATTTATATGAGCAACATAAGCATAGACTCGGACGAGTTATTCTTTAGCATCCTCCAATGTCTCAGTGAATCACATCCAACCCTTTCGGGATTTGAACTGCCTCAAGATCGCCGGGTTGTATGTCTCCAAATATTTCAACAGGAACTGGCTCTCAAGAGTCAAAGACTCAGTGGCTACCACATAGAAAAATCAGTGAAGGCAGCCAAGTTGACAAACCTATCTTCCCAGACCTCCTTCTTCTTTGACCACTCCACACTTGTGGTTGTACCATCTCCCTCTACCATCACCGAGATCTCCTCTATAGTTTGTGCCTCTGTGACTGGTGTAGCTGATGGCTCAAAAGCCTGGCTAGCACTCTCTGACCCCTCGGAAGGTGCTGTGAGATGAAGAAGGCTCATCCCTAAGATGGTACCTCCCCCGTGGCCTCGACTGTATGGTTGTCTTCTCCTCTTAACAAAGGCCGAGTTTCCCTCTGACACTTCCCTATATGGGACATACGAGAAAGATTCTGAAAGGTCTGCACCTCTCCTTCTGCCGGCTGTGGTTTTCTTCCTGATGGTCTTAGGATGGCCAAGGGGAATTTTACCTCTACCTCGACACCGAGAAGAATCACCCTTTTCCTTTGAAGTGTCGCCTCGACCTCTCGGTCGAACCATTATCTGTACCAAAGCAAAAAATATTGTTAGTTGCAATTCATTGTTCAACACATTCAGAACTTATGTAGGTACGTGAGAAACATATGGACACAGTAGGGTCTTGAATATAATACATGTCTTTAGGTAAAAGGATATACGGTCTGCACATTTTTTATGTGCGTCCGCAAAAGGGAGTTGCAATCTGTAGAAAATTATTGTGCGGCCGCAGAAAAGGAATTGTTGTCTCCACAATTTGAAAGTGCAGCTGCACTTCAAACTCTCAAAATGTAGAGTTTCTGAACACAATGATATGGCTGATCTACGGCTGCAGAAGGAAATATGCGGTCCGCACATTTTAACTCAATGAAAGTGTACAAATTGCAGGAATGTTGGAAATTTGGGCTCTCATGATGAAATTCAACTCAAAAAGGAATGTTCCGACTCACAAGGCAAGAAGGGGCGCAACACACAAGAAATGCAGTCCGCAGAGGTATTTTTGTTGCCCCAGAAGAAAGTGCGGAACGCAGAATTCCTTTGCGGCCGTAGAACTAGTGAAGAAGCCTAGTAGAATTTAAGCAGAAATGCGACCATAGATGAATTTTGTGGCCGCAAAACAAGGTCTGCAATGACAAAGAATTAAAGAGTTCAGAGAGTGTGCAAGTGGCCAAGACTTGAAGCCTTGCCTGAAGTGCGGCCCGGACAAGAATTGTGCGGCCGCAGAAGCTATGTTGCAGCAGCAGACAAAATTATGCGGCTGTAGATTCCAAATAACTGCAAGCCAAAGCAGTGTGCGAACCCACATGGAATTATGCAGCCGCAAAACCTCCCGAGGGGCATTCTTGTCAGTGAATTTTGGACCACTATAAATAGACGAGAATCACATTTTAGGTCAAGTATGGAAGTTCAAAGAGTTGTAGCTGTTGTAATTTTCCATTTTAGGAAATTTGTGGTTGTTTTGGGATTTAAAAATCATAGTGTATCAATTTAATCTTAGATTATGAGTTTAATTAGTATTTCTTCTTTATTTTCTTTATTTTCCACTATGGGTAGCTAGAATCTTACTAGGGTTGTGACCCAACCCTAGTGTGTAAACCTTATGGGTATTTAATTTAATGCTTCTTTATGATTGGGTGTTGGTTATTTAGCTTTGTTTATGCTTAATTTTAGAATTAATGATTGCAAACATTGATTCATGCCTTTTTGACTTGGTCTTTACTTGAGAAAGAGGGACCTAGTCTAGGAATTTGGCTAAAAAGAAATTAGGCTAATTAAAGATTTGATTAGCCTAATTAAAGGTTTGAACTAGAGTTAGTGAAAACCCAACTTGAACCCATATCAACTATTTAACTAGATACTCATTTGGGCTTGAGAAAGCCAAATTGGACAAAATCACTCTATGACCGAGAGGTATTGAGTGGGTAACTTAGAGTTGAGAACTATAATAAAGCCCAATCAATAAAATAAGTATTAACATACTTAACCCATTAGGCGAACACCTAGGTGAATGTCACATCCCTAGGTTTTTTAACCATTTGGTAAAACAACAAAAACAATCATTCGCTTTCTAGATTTTTTTTCTCATTAGTTTATAATTGTTAGTGATAATTTAGAAGTAGAAAACCAAATCCATTGTTTGGAATCGCAATTTAGTATTTCATTTGCTTTCATCAAGTGTATACCCTAACGCCCATATTAAACTCCCTATGCAAATCGACCCCGACTCTTGTTGGGTACTATTCTTCCAACGACCATCTCCGCTCACCATTGAGTGTGGATTGGACATGGATCTATTTTTGGCACAAGAATTGTGCGGCCGCAGAAGCTGCACTACAGTCGCTGACCAAATTGTGCGGCTGTAGATTCCAAATCCCTTGCGAGCTGAAGCAATGCACAGATAGCATATGGAATTGTGCGGCCGCAGAACCTCCCGAGGGAAATTTTTGTCAGCAAATTTTGGGCCACTATAAATAGATGGGAATCACAGTTTTAGGTCAAGTTTGGAAGTTCAAGAAACTGTAGTCGTTGTAATTTTCTATTTTAGGAAATTTGTGGTGATTTTGGGATTTAAACACCATAATTTATCAATTTAATCGTAGAATATGAATATTAGTTAGTATTTCTTCTATGTTTTCTTCATTTTCTACTATGAGTAGCTAGACTCTTACTAGGGTTGTGACCTAACCCTAGTGTGTAAACCTTATAGGTATTTAATCTAACACTTGTTTATGATTGCGTGTTGATTATTTAGCCTTATTTATGCTTTAATTTTAGAATTAATGGTTGGAAATATTGATTCATGCCTTTTTGACTTGGTCTTTACTTGAGAAAGAGGGAAATAGTCTAGGAAAGCATGGCTAACAAGAAGTTAGGCTATTTAAAGATTTGATTAGTCTAATTAAAGGGTTTGAATTAGGAATAGGTAAAACCCGACTTGAACTCATATAAACTATTTAGCTTGATACCCATTTGAGCTTGAGAAAGCCAAATTTGGCAAAATCACTCTATGGCCGAGAGGTATTGAGTGGGTAACTTAGAGTCACCTCGATCAATAAAACAAGTCTTAACATACTTAACCTATTAGGCAAACACTTAGGCGAATGTCACATCCCTAGGCTTTTAAACCATTTGGTATAAACAACAAAAACAATCATTCGGTTTCTAGTTTTTTCTCATTAGTTTATAATTGTTAGTGATAATTTAGAAGTAGAAAACAAAATTCGTTATTTGGAAGCGCAATTTAGTTATTTCATTTGCTCTCATCAAGTATATACCCTAACATCCATATTAAACTCCATATCTAAATCAACCGCGACTCTTGTTGGGTACTATTCTTCCAACGACCATTTCTACTCACTATTAGTGCGGATTGGACGTGGATCAATTTTTGACGTCGTTTCCGGGGATAGAGGAATAGGGCTCATTTTACACTTTTCCCTCTCTGCACAAAACACTGTTGCTGTGTTGATTTTTCTTAAGAGATTTTAACTTTCCTCACATACAACCATCTTGATTATTCACTCATTGCACTCACTCTACCTGGTATGCTTCAATTTCATGTTAAATATTCTGTGTTAGTTTAATTTTTAAATTTTTAGTTCTTTTTAGTCCATCTATTATTAGAATTCAACTATGTGTCCATGTGGGGTAGATCTGAACTGGGTAAACTTAATACATGCTCTAATGGGGTTGGGTTAGTGTAGTTTCATGTTTTTACCATGTGCCATTCTATTTGTGCAAGAAATTGAGAAACCTAAGTGGACAAAAATATGCATGTTCCTAACTTTTGAATTGTGCGGAAACAATTGAATTTGTGCGGTCCGCAGATTGGATTTTTTGGTAGCTCAGTGAAGCAGAGATCTGCGACCGCAAGTTATAATGCGCGAACATCAAATTTTCCTCTGCGGCCACAGATCATCCATTTCTCTATCTTTAGAGACTCTACATTTTGAGAGTCTGAAGTGCGGCCCCACTTTCAAATTGTCCGGACCGCACATTCATTCCGCAGCTGCACAATAATTTTCTACGGACTACAACTCTCTTCTACGGCCGCATATAAAAAATATGCGGACAACAGATCCCTTTATGTGCAGACATGTGTTATATTCATAACCCCACTGTGTACAATTGTTTCTCATGTATCTACATAAGTCCTGAATGTGCTGAACAATGATTTGCAACTAGCAAACCTCTTTGCTTTGGTACAAATAATGGTTCGATCGAGAGGTCGAGGAGACACTTCCAATGGAAAGGGTGAATCTTATCGGGGTCAAGGTTGAGGTAATTTTCCCCTTGGAAAGGGTGAATCATCTCGGGGCCTAAGACCATCAGGAAGAAAACCACACCCGATAGAGGGAGAGGTGCAGACCTCTTCGAATCTAGTTCCTATGACCCGTCTAGGGAAGTGTCTAAGGGCATCTCAACCTCTGTTAAGGAAGAGCAGATAGTCACACAAGCGAGGACATAGGGTATATACCAGCTCAGGGATGAGCCTTCTTCATCTATCACCACCTCCGAGGGGTCAGAGAGTGCTAGCCAGGCTTCTGAGCCATTAGCTACACAAGTCATAGAGGAACAAACTATAGAGGAGATATCGATGATGGTAGAGGGTGATATGGTACAACCACAAATGTGGAGAGGTCAAAGAAGAAGAAGGTCTGGGAATATAGGTTTGTCAACTTGGACGCCTTCACTTATTTTTGTATGTGGTGTCGAGTGAGGTCTTTGACTCTTGAGAGACAGTTCCTATTGAAAGATTTGGGGACATATAATTCGACGGTCTTGAGGCATTTCAGAGCACGAAAGGGTTGGATGTGATTCACTAAGACAGTGGAGGATGCAAAATAATAACTCGTCTGAGAGTTTTATGCTAATGTTGATAAAGAAGGGAACTAAGGTGACCAAAGTGTGAAACCTCAAGGTGAAGTTTGATCAGCATATGCAAAATGAGTACTTGGGCTTCGTGGATGTTGAGCCAAAAGAGTATCTGGAAAAATGTGCAATGAAGAAGGAAGTCCGACCTTGGCTGGCTGAGATCTTAGTACCACTAGGGACACCACCACTATGGCTTACCCCTAGTGTTCCCATTCAGCGGAACACATTAAGCTTCGAGGCGAAGGGGTGGCAGACTTTTGTTTGTAGCAAGCTAGATCCGTACTAGAATGAGACTCATATTCCTATGCCTCGGGCTATTTTTGTTGCTTACATCATAGCTGGGTACGCAATTAATATGGGTGCCGTGATTTCAGCCAAAATTTCCTTGATAGCACGCTAGGATAGCTCGACCTACCCTTATCCGAACACTATCACAGAGTACCTCACCGATGCAAAGGTAGAACCAAGATCTTTTAACACCAAGGTGAAGCTGAATAAGCCGTTTGGCTGGTATTGATTAATGGATACGACCAACCCAAAGAAGAAAGTACAGCTTTCTACCACCACAGGCCAGTCTGATGAGCCAGTAATGGTAGTTACTAAGATAATTGACCTTCCATCCACCTCTGCTGAGACTTCATCTAGTGCTGCTGCTATGCCTCTGGCATCATCCTCAACTCCTACCACAACCCCTAGGGTAGCTCTGAATCTAGTTCCCATGCCTACATTTCCACTATCTTCTTGGATGTAAACAACTACTTCTAAGCTGTCTGACTTATCTAGTACTTTTGCAGTGCAATCCACTACTCAGGAACCACAGGCTCCCTCTGACATTGATGAGATGCTCAAAAAGATTTTGGACAACCAGAAGACGATCATGGACACCTTGGGACAACACATGCCGGTTATTGAGGAACTGAGAAAGGATGTGAAGAAGATGAGGAAGTCCCAGGAAAGCAAGAAATTAATGGACAAGCTCAGAAAAGTGGTGACCGGAATTGCCACAGCTGAAGACCTACCCTTTGATATGCTACTTGACCCGCACTAGCCCGCCCCAGATCCATCAGCATCGGTAGCACCAGTTGGCCAGTCTGAGGAGCTCGGGCTTGCTGCCCACATTGCTGAGGTAGTGCGTGTGATGTTCGGCAACCCAGCCACGCCTAAATTTGATGATTATGAGATACAGTTGGCTGATCTTGAGAAAGATGATATTGTTGGGGACCCTAAGATGTCTAAGGATCCTTAGAGAGTTCTCTTCACCCTCTCTTCTTTCACTTTTATTTTGCTAAGCATTGTTGACAATGCTTACTTTTATTTGGGGGGGGGGGGGGGGGGGGGGGGGGGTGGGGTGTTATTTATTTGATTCATTGACATATTTTAGATACATTTGGACTGTAATAATTTGATGATTCTCTTTCATTTCCTATTTGTATTTATTTATCTTTAGTAGTTATTGTCCATTAGCTTCTTTATTTTTCCATTTTAACTTTTGTTTTGTTAAGTAGCTTGTTTTTTATGCCTTCATAGATAATAAGCATGTGGTTTCTTAACGCTACGGTTCTTTCCAAAGGTAGTTTTTGTTTGAACTGTGTGACTCGTCCTAACGATGGATGGCGTGACAACCTGCTTAAGGGAAAGTCTTCATTTTTGTGTTTAGGTAATAATAGTAGTAGTAGTAATGAATAAAAAAATCCTAATCAAGTCATTCTCGAAGAGTTAATCATATTTCATTTGGTACCAACACACTTAACTACGTGCTTATGGTTCGAGACAAGGCTTTTGAAAGAAATAACTCTAGTTAGTGACTTCGAGACTCTTGAGTTGACTTTGGCAATCATCGAGTGGTTTATTGGACCTTACTGATCTTTAAACTTGAATGTGGTTGTTGTAGGCTCTCGACTCTATCTTCTTTAATGATCTAGTTGCATGAGGGGTGAAATGAATTGTTTCTAGTTCAAGTATCCGTGCGAGTGGTCTAGAACTTGCCCTGAATGTGTTTCAAGGAAATCCTAAGTGTTGCTTGGTTTGAGAAGTGATTGTAGGCTTTATTTTGCCCGTTTGAGTTTTCTATTGCCAACCAATGTCGTTATCCTTGGTCTACCTTCTATTATCCTTTAGCCTTTCTCATTTGATAACCATGTTATAAGCCTCTACCCATTTTGTCCGATAAGTGTGGATTTTGACCACTTATTAACACCTTTTTGATTTTGTTTTAGTACGAAAGTATTGATTTATGTTCCCAACATTAATGAAAGTGTGCAAATTTCAGGAATGTTGGAAATTTAGACTCTCATGAAGAAATCTGACTCAAGAAGAAGTGTTCCGACTCACAAGGAAAGAAGGGGCAGTACACAAGAAGTGCGGTCCGTAAAGGTATTTATGCGGTCGGAGAAGAAATTGCGGACCGTAGAATTCCCTCTGCGGCTGCAAAACTAGTGAAGAAGCCCAATAGAATTTAAGCAGAAGTGCGGACTGTACATGAACTGTGCGGTCGCACAACGTGATCCATAGTGACAAAGAACTCAAAAGTTCAGAGTGTGTGCAAGTGACCAAGACTTGAAGCCTTGCCTGGAGTGAGAAAACAACGTGTGGACCGCACATGAAATTGTGCGATCGCAGAACCTCCCAAGAGGAATTTTTGTCAGCGAATTTTGGGTCACTATGAATAGACGGGAATCACATTTTCAGGTCAAGTTTGGAAGTTCAAGCAGTTGTAGCCGCTATAATTTTCCATTTAGGAAATTTGTGGTGATTTTGGGATCTAAACATCATAGTTTATCAATTTAATCTTATAATATAAATATACTTAGTATTTCTTCTTTGTTTTATTCATTTTCTACTATGAGTAACTAGATTCTTACTAGGGTTGTGACCCAACCCTAGTGTGTAAACTTTACAAGTATTTAACTTAATGATTGTTTATGATTGAGTGTTGATTATTTAGCTTTGTTTATGCTTTGATTTTAGAATTAAATATTGATTCATACCTTTTTGATTTGGTCTTTACTTGACAAAGAGGGACCTTGTCAAGGAAATCTTGGGTACAAGAAATTGGGATAATTAAGGATTTGATTATCCTAATTGAAGGGTTTGAACTAGAGATAGGGAAAACCTGACTTGAGCTCATATCCACTGTTTAGCTTGATACTCATTTGGGCTTGAGAAAGCCAAATTGGGAAAAATCACTTTGTGACCGAGAGGTATTTAGTGGGTAACTTAGATTTTAGAGCTATAATACACCTCGATCAATAAAATAAGTGTTATCATACTTAACCCATTAGGCGAACACGTAGGTGAAGCTCACATCCCTAGGATTTTTAACCATTTGATAAAAACAACAAAAACAATCATTCCCCTTGTAGTTTCTTCTCATTAGTTTATAGTTGATAGTGATAATTTAGAAGTAGAAAACAAAATCTGTTGTTTGGAAGCGCAATTTAGTTATTTCATTTTCTCTCATCAAGTGTATACCCTAATACCCATATTAAACTCCCTGTGGAAATCGACACCGACTCTTGGTACGTTAATGAATTATTTTAATGGGTTAAGTACATTAACACTTATTTGATTGATCGGGGTGTATTATAGCTCTCCGTAGTATATAGACTTAATTTTTTTATGAACTCCTAATTTTATCAATTCCAATAAATTAATTAAATTTAAAATTTGATTCAGATAGGAATCCAAAAAGATGGTAGGTACATTTTTTTCATTCACAAAAGCGACTAATTTAAACCTAAAATCCTAAAATGAAGAAGATTATGTTGGTTCATTTCTAGATCTAATTGATACCTTATTGATTTAGTATCGTCTACTCGAATTAGATTCGAATGAGATGTAAGACAAATCATGTGTACATTTGTTTACTTTCAGATACTCTATACGAGACAGGGTATATAGTACTATTAATTTATTTTCAATCGTGGATACATATGTATCCTTAAGATACTGAAACGACTACCATTATTGATATCAAACCAATAACGATTCATACAAGCTAATTCTTCTAATCGATAATCAGGCCAAAGAAAGAACTTCAATTTAATTAATTCATTTTTCTCTTTATAAAGAGGTTTCCTTTCATAAAAAATTGACTCCAGTTTTTACATTGTTAAATACTGAATTTCTATCGACGCCATTCCAATTCAAAGAATTAAAAAAAAACTTCGAATCCTCAATTCTCTACGATGTCTAGACCATAAAATATTTTCAAGAACAAGCAAATTAAAATGATTTTTGTCTGTATTTATTCTTTGTGTTTGAGGTTGCAGAATGAATTCATAAAATTATCAATAATCTTTTTTCTGGGTATCTTTGATTAGTTTGGTGTTTACTTTTATGAACCAATGAAATACCTATGGTTTGATACATAATAAATTGTCCATTATTTTTTTACAGACAACCGAATAGGCTCGATAATCAATATCCCCTTCTTCATCAATTCTGTAAGAGTAAATTCTTCTGAATCAACATTATATCCAAACTCATTTCTCTCCTTTTGAATTGATGATATAGAAATTTTGCTTGGTCCGATACGTTGTTGTATTCCTACAGTTACGTTATGATTCCAAACAATTACTAGTACACCTATTGTGATTCCTAATACAAAAGTCAAAATAGGGAAAATCATCAATATGATCCCATAGACTTCTTTTAAGGATTCCAATTTCTCCCATAAGAAGTCTATGGGATCATATGGATGATTTTCCCTATTTTGACTCTTGTATTAGGAATCACAATAGTATTGTCAAAATAGGGAAAATCATCCATATGATCCCATATCTATGTTACCTAGTATTTTCAAAATATCAGCCAATTTCATTCTTTTAACTAACTGAGGAAGAATTTGTAAACTCTAAGTTACCCACTCAATACCTCTCGGTTATAGAGTAATTTTGCGCAATTTGGCTTTCTCAAGCCCAAATGGGTATCAAGATAAATAGTTTATATGAGTCCAAGTCGGATTTTTCCTATCTCTAGTTAAGACCCTTTAATTAGGTTAATCAAAACCTTAATTAGTCCAATTTCTTGTTAGCCATGCTTTCCTAGACTAGGGCCCTCTTTTTCAAGTAAAGACTAAGTCAAAAAGGCATAAATCAATTTTTCAATCATTAATTTTAAAATTAAAGCATAAATAAGGCTAAATAATCAACACTCAATCATAAACAAATATTAAATTAAATACTCATAAGGTTTACACACTAGGGTTGGGTCACAACCCTAGTAAGAGTCTAGCTACTCATAGTGGAAAATGAAGAAAACAAAGAAGAAATGTTAATTAAACTCATAATTTAAGATTAAATTGATAAACTATGATGTTTAAATCCTAAAATGACCACAAATTTCCTAAAATAGAAAATTACAACGGCTACAGCTGCTTGAATTTCCAAATTTGACCTAAAAATATGATTCCTGTCTATTTATAGTGGCCCAAAAATCGCTGACAAAAATGCCCCTCAGGAGGTTCTGCGGCTGCACAATTCTATTAGCGGTCCGGATATTGCTTCAGGTTGTAGGTATTTGGAATCTGCAGCCGCAATATTTGGTCTGTGGCTGCAATGCAGCTTCTCCGGCCGCATAATTCTTGTGCGGTCCGCACTTCAGTCAAGGCTTCATGTCTTGGTCACTTGCACACTCTCAGAACTTTTGAATTCCTTGTGAGTGCGGACCCTGTTCGGCAGCCGCACAATTCATGTGCGGTCCCCACTTTTGCTTAAAGTTGTTGGGCTTCTTTAGTAATTTTGTGGCTGCATCAGGAATTTTGCGATCCGCACTTTCTTCTGCGGCCACAGAAATACCTTTACAGACTGCACTTCTTGTGTACTGTGCCCCTTCTTGCCTTGTGAGTAGGAACACTCCTTTTTGAGTCGAATTTCTTCATAAGAGCCCAAATTTCCAACATTCCTGCAATAGTGTTGAGAACATAAATCAATACTTTCAGACAAAACTAAAGCAAAAACGTGCTAACAAGTGGTCAAAACCCACACTTATCAGACATCCTACTCTTGGGCAACTGCGGCTTGTGGAGATGATGTACGAGTTGCTGATGGCGAAGGCAAGGTTGGGGAAGAAGGAGATGAAGCTATTGGTGTTGTAGGTTGAGAAGCAGTTGTGACACATGCATTTCTAGTCTTTGGTTGCTCATCAACCGAAGATGGAAGAGGCACGATACCTAGCCTCACGGTACTGCGCGCAGCGACTGGGACTCGGAAGCGAGAATTAGCATCTTCTACGATATCATATTCCCTACAGAGCATCAGGGCGTCGTCCTCGGTTGGCATAACTATCTCAACAGATTGAGCATTCTATTGAGCTGATGAAGGACGTTGTTTTCTATGTAAAGAAGCCCTCTCATCGCTGGCTTCTCCATTATCGTCGATCACCATGATGTCTATGGTCGGCTCGGGCGCGACACTCTTTGACTTTTCATTTTTCCCCCTGCCGTGGGAGGAATGTCTCTTTTTTTGTTGCTTGTTTTCCGGATCGGGACTCCAAGAAGAAGCACTTGCACTAAAAGCAGGCCTGGAGACACCTGTTCAGGTGAAAGCCTTCTGCAGCATCCTCGCCGTGTCAGTAGGATCAGCCAAAATGTCCTCCTCGGGGACGACAACTGAGCCATGAGGTAGACATGAATTAAAAAGGAGAGAAAGGTTAATCAATTTTTCTTATACGAAAGGTAAAAACAAGATGAGTTCAACTTACCATGATTTTTTGCCTTCCATCCATATTTAAGGGCCAGTTCTTTCCACGTGTGGGTCTTGGGCACAGTGACATCCAAAATCTTCTGGACCCACTGGTCCAAGCCTTCAACCATAGGCAATGTCCACCGAGTTGTTGAAATAAATGAAAGAAGAAGGATCAGTAATAGCATGGGGAAGTATTTAAACCATAAGAAAAGACAAATGATGAACTTAGGAGTACGGTTCCATAATTCTGAAAAAGGTGGAGTCGTGGCCGAAATGATGTCCCTGGTGGCAACCGGAACGAACTATTTCATCCATCCACGGTAGTTGTCATCATCTATGTTTGTTGGCAAAGCTTGATGGCCATGCTTGCTAAAATTTATCATTCCCCCGTGGAAAATCTTGGGGGAGTAAAGGCTCATTAGTCGAGTCAGGAATAGCTCTTCTCTCATCTCCTGGGATAGACGCGAAGACAAGTAAAGTTTGTCACGCTCCAACCTCGGGGAGCGGGACCGACACTCAACCGAGTGGACCCGGTCGAGCAATATTGTTAGACACTTTCTGCCCAACTCTCCTATGATAAGAGAAGACATGTTTTCATTAAATAAATAGTAGAAGGACCATATATCTATAAAAATTACTAAATCATTTCATTTTGCTACATCATTGTTAAGTTTCAAAATACATACATTTTATGATTGAGTGGAACAAGAGTCCAAAATTTGACCTTTCTAGCACCCATATACAACCCACGTAGTGTCTACGGAGACTCTAAAGATACAAAAAGAGTGTAAATATAGTGCCGGCAACAAGTCCCCAGCTATACCTCAAAAGCGACTACAACATAACAAAAGATATAATACATGACCCCAGAATGAAGTGGCACTCACCGAATTCGCTGAGAAGAGACTGCACTACTGCTTGTGGTTAACACTGTCTGCTATGGAACCACCTGCATACATTTAAAGATGCAGCGCCCCCAGCAAAAAAGGAACGTTAGTACTATCGAATAGTACTAGTATGTAAAACTAAAACAATATCTCAATAGAATGAATAGTAATACAAGGGAAACAGTCAAGAAAGAAATATGAGCTGCAAATAACACTAAAACATCAAGTTAAAGATCATATAGATTTTCAAATCAATTTTCGCGTTATTATGTTGGGTGATTCTTAGTGCCAATATGCCACAATCCATAATACCATCGTGTTCTTACACAGAGTCCGACTCGGACCGACTGGCTAAGCCATCTCATTTGAGACATCAACCTTATTCACAATTCCATCCACAATACCACCGTATTTCTACACGCAGTCCGATCACGGCCCGAAGCGGTCGGGGAATTATCCTCACCCCTCGGGTATTCACCCGCATCATCAAATAGAGTGTCAACTGCCACCCCTGAAACAGTATTGGCCCCTTAGCCAATTCTTACTCTCTTATTAAGTGCCATATACTGAAAGTTAAAGGAATGCACAAGTTAGAGGAGAGGAACAGTTGCACAATTAGTTTCATCGCACGATACAGAATATCAAAGAAAGGTATTGTTCCTAAGTGTCCAAGTAGCCTCCAACTTATAGATGTGTTCGACAGTATACCGATAAGAAAGACTATACTAGACACGGCTCCGAGACATCCTAGGACACTTTAAAACCTTAGGTTCTGATACCAATTTTGTTACACCACAACCTCGGGGAGCGTGACCGACGCTCAATTGAGTGGACCCGGTCGAGCAAGCCTTTTAGACACTTTCTACCCAACTCGCCTATG